>CAVNYN010104205.1:621-26903 GCA_963692815.1 Nyctanthes arbor-tristis
ATTATATTAGAGTACTCCCCCCCCCCCCCCCGACAATCCCCTTGTAATTCAGAAATAAATATTTATTCAAAATTTAAATTAATTACCTTTAAGAAAAAGAAAAGTCAAGCAACGGATTTGTGTTATTTGAACAAAAGGATATACAAAAATTCAAACAAAACTGACACATGACAAAATCTTATTTTTCAACACACTATATCAACTAATTTACATCAAAGGTAATCACATGAGACACATTTCCTTTTTCTTACACTTTTTGTCTCCTCCTTTGTCCAAATAAAATTATTCAAGAAGATAATACAACAAAACATATTAAGGGCATAATATAAATATTAAAAAACAAAATTAGGGATCTTCGATTAATAAAAACATAGCGCGTTTATCAAAAATTGTAACACGGATATATTCTCATCTTCAAATCGTTATTTTAAAGTCGAATGTTCAACCAATTACATACTTTTAGATGTGAAAAGAACATTAATTGGCTGGTAAAGAATCTGCGGGGAGCTTATGTCGTCAGGTCTCATATATAATTCAAAGTCAACTTTATATAGTGAAACAAATATAGATTTAGTTTTATTTTTCATTAGTTTATCATTACTCAAAAAAATATTTTTGTTAATAGAAGTGTGTACCTAAAAGTATTAATTCTTATATTTCAAGTTGGCATTCATCATTGTTTATAAACATGCAATTAGTGAGCCGTGCGCTTTGTTGAACATTGAATCCCAAACCGTTTTCTTTCCAGAAATGCAAAATCAAACTCTTCAATCTTTATACCTTCTTCTGCTTGTTATCTTCTTCTCCTTCTTCAATTCTGCAACTTCAAAATCTCATCATCTTGAATTGAGCAGGGGTGCTTCATTATCGGTTGATGATGCTTCAGATTACCTCATCTCACCAGATAATTCATTCACATGTGGCTTTCTCAACCTGGGAAGCTCTAATGCCTACTGGTTTGCAATTTGGTACACAAATTCAAAGGAAAGAACAGTTGTTTGGACAGCAAATCGCGACAAGCCAGTTAACGGGCATGGCTCGAAAGTACACCTCCGAGGGGATGGAACCATGTTATTAACAGATGTTGATGGCACTGTTGTTTGGCAGACAAATACCACGACAACTGATGTTGTAAAAGCTAAGGTTTTGGATTCAGGCAACCTTGTTTTGGAGGATCCTAAAGGTGATGTTCTCTGGCAAAGTTTTGATTTTCCTACAGATACTCTTTTACCTTTTCAAACGCTCACCAAGAATAAAAGATTGACATCTACATTAAGACAAGGAAGTTATGAATCTGGTTACTTTAACTTGTTTTTTGGAAGTGACAATGTTTTGAGATTAATTTCTGATACCCCTGATACATCAAGCAATTATTGGCCTAATCCTGATTTTGATGTGTATACAAATGGAAGAACAAATTATAATGGCAGTAGGATTGCATTTTTGGATGATATGGGGAGGTTTCTGTCAAGTGATCAGTTGCAAATCAATGCTTCTGATACGGGATATGGGATTAAAAGGAGGGTGACAATCGATTACGATGGGAATCTTAGGATTTATAGTTTGATAAATTCGACCGGACTGTGGGAAATTACATGGCAAGCTCTTAGACAACCTTGTAATGTACGAGGTTTGTGTGGAAGAAACACGATATGTGTATATGCACCCAATGCGCAGTGTGCATGTCCCCCTGGATTCGAGGTGAATGATCCGAATGACTGGAATGCTGGTTGCCGGGCAACGTTCGACGAGGCCCTGTTAAAATCTCGACCGGTGAAATTTGTGGAGATACCTCATGCGGATTTCTATGGTTTTGATCTAAACACGACTTCTCCAGTTTCATTGGAAGCTTGCAGGGACATGTGTTTGAGGGATTCTCGTTGCCTTGCGTTTAGCTACCGGATATTGGGGCAGGGGTTCTGTTATGTGAAAAGTGCACTCTTAAATGGTTATGAAACTCCAGATTTCCCTGCAAGCATATACATTAAAGTCCCAAGCAGTTTACAAACACCAAAACCTTCAATTCTTTACGAATCAAGAACAATCTGTGGATCTGGCGAAACCGAACATTTCATAGGATCTCCTTCTATGTACGACTTCACCCCGAAAAGAGTAAAATGGATTTACATCTACTCATTTTGTGCAGCTTTTGGGGCAATTGAAGTAGTGTTCATACTATTGGGCTGGTGGTTTTTGTTCAGAAAACACGGCATCCCAGCTTCAGTCGAGGCTGGATATCGCATGATATCTAGCAATTTCAAGAGGTATGCTTATGCCGAACTCAAGAAAGCAACCAACAATTTCAAAAATGAGCTTGGAAGAGGAGGATCTGGCACAGTTTACTGCGGCTTGCTATCAGATGGGAGGAAGGTGGCCGTAAAGAAACTAGGGGATGTGTTTCAAGCCCAAGATGAGTATTCGGCAGAAATGAGCACAATTGGGAAAATCAATCACATGAATCTAGTGAGAATGTGGGGATTTTGCTCGGAAGGAAGGCATCGTCTCTTAGTCTATGAGTACGTGGATAACTTGTCATTGGACAAGCATCTTTTCGACACTAGTTTCCTCTTGACGTGGAAGCAGAGGTTTGCTGTCGCATTAGGGACAGCCAAAGGCTTAGCTTACCTTCACCACGAGTGTCTCGAATGGGTGATCCATTGTGATGTGAAACCTGAAAACATATTACTAGATACAGAATTCCAACCCAAGATTGCAGATTTCGGTTTAGCAAAACTCTCCCAAAGAGGTGGCCCTGGCTCAGAATTCACCAGAATTCGTGGGACAAAAGGTTACATGGCTCCGGAGTGGGCTCTAAACCATCCCATCAATGCTAAAGTCGACGTGTATGGATATGGCATTGTAATCCTGGAGATGGTGAGGGGAATTAGGCTTTCGAATTGGGCTGTAGACGATGATGCGTACAAGAATGAAGCACCTCTTGCGAGTTTCGTTAAGACAGTGAAGAAACTGATTGAAGATAGAAACTTAAACCCCACTAGGGTGGAAAGTTTAGTGGATCCAAGATTGGAAGGCAAGTTTAGCAGAAAGCAAGCAGAAACATTGATTCAAGTAGGCATATCTTGTGTAGAGGAAGACAGAAACAAGCGCCCAACTATGGCTTCTGTTGCTCAAACTCTAATGGAATCTGATGATGAGACAGAAATCCAGGTTGCAGACAACTAGAAATTGAATATTTGTGCTCTAAATTAATAATATGTCTCTTTGTTCCTTTAATTTTCCTACTGTTGCAATGATATTGTGTTGGAACTTCCCAACTTTGGGTACTAATGTGATTTCAAATCGAACAGATCGGAAGAGCTCGTGTCCTGAGAACTCAAAGAGCTAGTGTTTCGTCTACAATTTGACGTCTAACAACATAAGAATTGATCAAACCAACCACTTCTACATATATTTTTGAAATTTTACATGTACTATACAAATGTTTCTCGTTTTGTCTCAGTTAGGCACCTTTTGTGGGGACTGTGGATTTGATCCACTTGATGAGCAGCTCCCAATTGCGGTGCCTAAGAGTGCAGGTTCAGGGATCAAAATCTAGAGAGAGAGCGAGAAGAATATGCCGTATATTCATCCATATTCAATGTCGGTAAATATATACAGTTATTCACTTATCTCTCAACTAAAGAATAAGGAAAACCAATGAACACAAGACACGTGTGCGAAACAAACCGACTAACTAAAACTAAGAGCTTGTTTGAAGCTTTTTACTTTTGTAATTTATAAAGGAAATTTATAATGAGTAAAAATGAGTGATAGAGATTTAATTGAAGTTTAAAATGTGTGGTGATTGTTAAGCAGTTGTCAATTCAACAGTCAAATCATGGTAGGTGAATTGATAAAGAGAGAAAATAAAGGAGTTCAAACAGCCCCTAATACAAAACGAAAAATACTAAAGAGAGCTAACATCTCTCTTTTAGAGTGGAAAAGTATCACATAGCCTCCTGTTATTTGGGATCAGGGGACTCGCCTCATAATCCACCAATAATAGGGGGTCATGTGACACTTTTTCACTCTATAAGGGAGATGTTAGCTCTTCTTAGAAGGACTGAATACAAAATTGATAAAAACTAATTGAATATTCCGTTGAGCCTCGATATTTTCCCAAGTTGCGTACCTACCAAGCTGTTTTGCCACTCCTAGTCCAAATCCGTGTAGCAGCCAAATAGGAATCTTCCATGGAAAAAAGTCACAATAAGATTGCAGTAATAAGTGACGTCTGACAATCGACGAAGGTTGTCCCATATGATCATGTCATGGATTATTTGGCTGGTCCTGAATGCAATAGGCCTCCTTTTTCTAAATAATAATCCATGTAATTTGAGTCACCATAGGTGGCCGCGCTGGCGTGGAAAACAATTTTATCATATTTTTATTTGAAAATAGAAATGAAAACGAGATAAAATAAGTAATGGAAAATTGTACAGTACTAGTGAATTGTTCATTGAAAACGAGATAAAATAAGATGAGAAATTTTATTACACGATTTCTAAGAGGTTTTTGAACATTTTCACAATATTGAAATACAATATTAGAATGAGTAATAAAATAGAATAATAGTTTGGCTTATTTGACCTCCAATGGATAATGTTAGACCCCAACAGGTACGCAATTGGCTGACTGATCAAATATGACGATGAATCAGGAAGAAAAATACCAACAGTTATCGAAATTTTTTTTTTTTTTTTTTGAAAATAACAGTTATCATAACTTAAATTTGCTTAACATGGTCAATTTTGCTATTATAAACATCTAGAATTCTCACACTTACACGGGATCTAACAATAATAATAATCATAATAATTTTTAGGAGACATATTTATCTGGCATGAAAAGGTGTCATGTTTAGTTGTCAACTATATATTGGATGATTGTAGGCCTTTAAAATCACTAATTGCATATAAACAATCAATTTATATTTGACAACTAACAAATATCAGTTATTTATATCAGATAAACATGTCTACCTATAATTACTCTAATAGCAAATGTCAATGAATTTTTATACAAAAATTAATAAATTATTAATACAGCTAGTTGAGTTATATATTAGCATTATGAGACATAAATTTTTATAACCATTTTATCGTATTTTGATTTATTTGTTGGTAACACTTTTTGCACCAATTAATTCTTTCTTTATTTTCTTCTTTTTTTATATTTATACATTGGATATACGAGAAGGAAGAGGAATCAATATCAGTTATTTATATCAGATAAATATGTATCCATATAATTACTCTAATAACAAATGTCAATGGATTTTTATATAAAAATTTCATATAAATTATTAATACAGCTAGTTGAGTCATATTAGCATTATGAGACATAAGTTTTTATAATAAATATATTATATTTGAATTTATTTGTCGGTAATACTTTTTACACCAATTAATACTTTTTTTTATACAGTAGTCAATTCAGTAAAAGTAAAATGTTTAAAAATTATTGAACAACTATTACAGTGTAACTGTATCAATATTTGATCTATATTTCAAATACAGTAACATTATATTTAAAACGACAAATTGAAATTTTTGTCCCATGAGAAATTATCAAAAAATTCAAATTTATATTAATTATAGAATCGCGAAATTAAAGTACTATAATTTTAAAAGAATCAAATTTGATTATTGCACGATAATCATATAAAAATTTCTTCAAAAATCATTAAAAATTGACATTTACAATAAAGTTATAGATTTTTAGAAATTTACTTGTTTAAAAACGTACTATGCATGAGTTTTCGAATTATAAATATTAGTATTTGCTTTTTTTGAAATAGAACTCCCAATTAATTTCGTGTTCGATTTGATAAGTGACAGATCTCTAATTCAAAATAATTGGCTAAAGAAACTACCTTGAATTGATAATTGGATATGAGTTAATAAAGAGAAAATTGAATATCATTTAATAAATTAGTGTAACAATTTCTAAAAAAAAAAAAGAAAAAATATAAAAAAAGAATTAAATGATGTTACCAGAAATTTTATAAAATCAGAAATCTTAAAGAGCTAGAAATTTTACATAGCCAGAAAATGAGCCGGAAAAACCACATTTCTCTTATTATATATATATATATATATATATAGGATCAAGCGGAAAAAATTCTAATACTCTTAGAGTACTGAAAACTCGATATTCTAAACAAACAAAAAGACGACAACTGCATGCAAGATCTCAATTTAAACAATAAATTGGACCTCCACTTTTCATTCCCCATTTGCCCAGATGGTTATGAATCAAAGACATCATTTGGCTGATGATTTCTTGTTAACAATATATATATATATATATATCATGAAAAAGAAACCGAGAAAAATGAGAAAATTTTCCATGTTGATCCTAACGGCATTTCCAGTGGTCCCCAAATTTGCGGAAAAACGCATCAAACGTTCCCCTGTTTCGTCCCCTAAAAAAATGAGATGTTACGAAATTGCTATCGATTTATTTATGCAAAATGTCATTTCCCAATTTATTTTATTTATCTAACATGTAATTCACCCCTCTCGTATTTTGTTATTCTTATTATTACTAATGTATATATTTATTATTATTATTTCTAATCTTATTTTTATTATTCAATATTTTTTTTTAATTAGCCTCATTTGACACCCAAGCTACTAATTTCAATTTAATTACACCAATTGAACGTATAAATAAATAAGTAAATAAGAAAACTTCAGTTTTCTACAAATTTGGGGAAAACTCTGGAGTGCAAAGTATAAATATATTATTCTCGAAACCAAATTAAAGCAAAGTATTATCTAGTAGATATTGGCAAAGAACTAGAAATCCATCGTGAACAAATTAAATCAATACATAACGCAACATGAATGGAGGCTTTATCAAATGAAATAAATAAATAATATTGTAATTCATGACTAGCTAGTGATAATCATAACTACTGCAGACCAATAAAATGTACGGAGAGGTAGGTTGCAAACGTCTTTAATTTTAGCACATGCATCTGGTCCTTCTTGTGGAAATAGTGTCCCAGCAAAACCACTATGCGCCAGCGGTAGCATTATATTTCCGATATGCTGCGAACCAACTTATTAATTGGCCCTTTGATATTGATTTATAAGAACATAGTTTTACATTTGAATGTACTTAATTGTATGGTTTGTGTAAATACATTCCTCGAAGTAGTATTAATAAGTTAGCTCATTTTTAATTTAGTTACGTTTGCTATCTTATAACCGATAGTGAACTATTGATTGGATTATATTTCTTTGTTTATAGCTCCACTTGTTGGAGGGGTTCTTGATGAATTAAAAAAAGGGGGACAATTTCTAAAATGGCAAAAAATAATAACCGAAATTCAAAAATGTCATTTTTTGAAAATTAGTTCAAAAATGTCATTTTTTAGTGCAAAATTACATGAAACCCTTCAGCAATAATTGGGCTAAATTAGTGCATGTACTTAGTCAAAAGAAATTTCCAATTTACGATGGGTAATAACCGGCAAATCTCGACAGTTTATCTGTGTTTCTCTACAAATAGTCGTTAGAATTCTATACAGTATGGTAAAAAAATTCTATATAATTTATCTGTATATCCTAACATTTCATTGCGATAATTCTCAATAGTTATCTACATATCTATATAGTTAAACTGGAGATCTTGACAGTTAGATACTGTAAATCTAGACAGTTTCTTTTCTCGACAGTTGAGACACCGTCGTCTGCGCTTATAGGCCACGTGCCGGCGAATTTCGGCCGCAGATTAGTGCGGCTGTCTCGTCTCGGCATTCTGAGCAACTTTCCCTTCTGCAATGACATCGAATTCATGTCCGATCATTACATATCTGACGATGAACCTGTGATACAAGCCTTGATTTGGAGTTTCTTCAATGATAAAATTCTGCATTCGTGGGCAATTTGGTCATTGTTTAGTAGATGTCAAGGAAGATTTTGATGAGTTCAATTGCCTAGATTGGTGCTGAGATAAAGAGACCAAAGACTTGGGGCGTGTAAAATTATTATTAGAATTTTTGTTCGGGATCAATTGCTTGCATATGTGTAAAAAGTAGACATTTTTAAACTTGACATATTAGAAATGATCAATTTTTGTAATTTCCTTTTATTTAAAAAAAAACACTAAATCAATGCTTCGGGGGCAAATTTGTCGGAAAAAAAGGAAAAGTGACATATTTACACATGTTTTAAAAGTAGTCTAGTCTTGTATATGACATTTTCAAAAGTGACATTTTTTACAATTTCCTCATAAAAAAATAATTCTCTTCAGAAAAATAAAGGCCACATTAATATTATCCTATTCTCTCCATAATTCACAACTTGTTCAAAAAATCCGTGATCTCAGTACCCACATACCCCATTTGTGTTTTTCTTTTTTTTTTTTTTTTTTTGGTCCCTTCTCTTTGTCATTTAAATGGTTGATATCAAATAGAAAATCCTTTCTTCTGCGACGGGGAAAGTTTGTGGACAAAGCATTATTTTGTGACATTTATTCCAAGAATATACGATTAACATGCAGTAATAGAAGATGCACATAGGCAACGCGAAAAGAATTTACTGATCCAATATAATATGTCGGCACATTTGGTGGCTGTAAATTCCTCTAGCTTGAAGATTTCATCAAGAAAAATCATAAATATTCTAAGTAAAAAAAGTCACAAAAGTAAAAGTACAACGATGTAATTTTTCTATGATTTTAAAGAAGGGTTAATTTCATAAATCATCTCCAACCTTTCAGTTTAGTCTCGATTTCATCTCCAATCTTTATTTTGTCACCCCACAGTCCCCAACATTTGATAAATATGCACAAATCGTCCCTTTTTACACTATTCCACCAAAATTTTAACAAAAAGACAATTATACCCGCCTTAAACTTTTTAAATTTTTTTGGAAAAGAGATTGAAAATAATAAAAAACTTAAAAACCACCCAACCCCACCCCATGCCACCCCACGTCCCCCTCTCCCCTTCGCCCAAAGTCCGACGGCCTGTTGCCGTAGCCGGAACTCCGGTTGCCAAAATGGGGGGATTCTCCAGACTTCCGGTGAAGGGGAGAGGGGGAAGTAGGGTTGGGGTTGGGGTTGGGGTTGGGGTGGGGTGCCGGAGGGGATAGGGTGGGTTGGTTTTTAAGTTTTTTATTATTTTCAGTCTTTTTTTAAAAAATAAATAAATAAAAAGTTTGAGGGGGTATAATCTTCTTTTTGTTAAAATTTTGGTGAAATAATGTAAAAAATGACGATTTGTGTATATTTATCAAGGGTTGGGGCTGTGGGGTGACAAAATAAAGGTTGAGGATGAAATCGAGACTAAACTGAAAAGTTTGGGATGATTTGTGAAATTAACCCCTTAAAGAATGTGAACAATATTTATTGAAATGAAAATTACCACTGAGAACAAGAAAAATTAAGCAATAAACCGGTAAAGAAGATAATGCCACAAAAAATATTAAAGACATAAATGTTACAAAAACAAAATTAAAAATCTTTAGGAGTTCCCATCTAACACTATATATTATGGCACTATATAGTGTCATATGACTATGTGGCGTGCATTGAAACACGCCACATGAGAAACTACAACCAGATGACTTGTATCTATGCACACTACGTGTTTGTATAGCATCATATGATGTAATACATATATTTTATATCATTTTTATATCTTCGATGTGATAAAAGAAAAACACAGTGCATTTATCAAAAACCCTCACTTTGAATCATTATTAACACAAACTTAATTTGACGTTTTTTTTTTTAACCTAAAAATCAAAAATATTTATTTATTTATTTTTGCTTAAAATATTTATCGAAATCGTTGTAAGTTAATTATTCATTTTAGGTATTTGATTAAAGCTGTTTATCTGTAAATACTAGTCAATACTGCTCACAACATGTTAAAATGATAACAGAATTGTTATGAGTTATTATAAATTTTATGTGTTTGATTTGAGGTGTTTATTTTTAAATACTAGTCAATACCACTCACAGCCCATTAAGAAATGTTTAGAAAATTGTCAGTATAACTTAGAAGTTTAAATTTTAATTTAATGACATTATTCACTCAACAACTTTCAAATCATTAAAATAATTACGGAATCGTTATGAGTTAATTATCCACTGCAGTTTTTTGATTAGAGGTGTTCGTCTTTAAATTATAGTCAATATCACTCACAACACATTAAGAATTTTTTATAATTTATCAATATAATTTAGGATTTCAAATTATAATTTAATGACATTATTCATTTCAATAATATTGAAATCGTTATAACAATTACGAAATCGTTATGAGTTAATTATCGCTTTTAGGTGCTTGATTGAAGGTATTCATCTCTAAATACTAGTCAACACAATTTTGCACATTAAAAAATACTTTTGACTTGTCAGTACAATTTTAAAGTTTAAATTTTAATTTAATAACACTATTTACTTAACAATATTTAAAATGTTATAATGATTACGAAATCTTTATAAGTTAACTATTGCTTTTAGGTACTTAATTGGAGGTGTTCACCTCTAAACACTAGTCAACATTACTCACAATACATTAAGAAATACTAATGACTTGTTAGTGTAACTTAAAAGTTCAAATTTTAATTTAATGACACTATTCACGCAATAATATTCAAATCATTATAACGATTACGAAATTGCTATGAGTTAGTTATTCATTTTAAGTGTTTGATTAGAAGTGTTTACCTATAAATACTAGTCAATAACACTCAAAACACATTAACAAATGTCTATAATTTGTCAGTATATAACTTAAAAATTCAAATTTTAATTTAGCGACCCAAATCACTCAATAATGTTCAAATGGTTATAACAATTACGAAATCATTATAAGCTAATTTTTAATTTTAGATGTTTGATTTGAGGTGTTAATATCCAAATACCAGTCATTGCGACTCACTATACATTAAGAAATACTTCTGGCTTGTTAGTATCACTTAAAAACTTAAATTTTAATTTAATGACACTATTCACTCAATAGTATTCAAATCGTTGTAACGATTACGAAATCGTTATGAGTTAATTATCCCTTTTAGGTTTTTGATTGCAGGTGTTCACCTATAGATACTAGTCAATACGACCCACAACATATTAAAAAATATTTATGACTTATCAGCATAACTGAGAAACTCAAATTTTAATTTAATGACATTATTCATTCAATAAAATTGAAATCGTTATAACGACTATGAAATCATTATGGGTTAATTATCGTTTTTAGGCGTTTGATTGAATGTATTCATTTCTAACTACTAGTCAATACGACTTACAACACATGAAGAGATACTTCTAACTTGTCAGTATAACTTTGAAGTTTAAATTTTAATTTAATGACACTATTTACTTGATAATATTCAAAACGTTATAATGATTACGAAATCTTTATAAATTAATTATCGTTTTTAGTATTTGATCGGAGGTGTTCGTTTCTAAATACTAGTCAATAAGACTCGCAATACATTGAGAAACACTTTTGACTTGTCAGTATAGTTTAGAAGTTCAAATTTTAATTTAATGAAACTATTCACTCAATAATAATAAATCATTGTAACACGATTATGAAATCATTATAAATATTTATAATTTGTCAGTATAACTTAGACATTTAAATTTTAATTTTGCGACGCTATTCATTCAATAATATTTTCAATTGTTATAATGGTTACAAAATCGTTATGAGTTAATTATCCAATTTATGTATTTCATTGGAGTTGTTCATATCTAAATACTAGTCAATAGGACTCACTACACATTAAGAAATACTTTTGATTTTGTTAATATAACAAAAAAGTTTAAATTTTAATTTAATGACACTGTTCACTCAACAACTTTCAAATCGTCATAACGATTACGAAACCGTTATGAGTTAGTTTATCTAATTTAAATGTTTGATTAGAGTTATTTATCTCTAAATACTATTAATACCACTCAAAACACATTAACAAATGTTTATAATTTGTCAGTATAACTTAGAAATTCAAATTTTTATTTAGCGATGATATTCATTCAATAATATTCAAATTGTTATGAAATCGTTATGAGTTAATTATTTATTTTATATGTTTGATTTGAGATGTTGATATCTAAGTACTAGTCAATACGACCCAGATACATTAAAAAATACTTCTGACCTATCAGCATAACTGAAAAGTTCAAATTTTAATTTAATGACATTATTCATTCAATAATATTAAAATCGTTATAACGACCATGAAATCGTTATTGGCCAATTATCACTTTTAGGTGTTTGATTGAAGGTATTCATCTCTAATTACTAGTTAGTACGACTTACAACATATTAAGAAATATTTTTAACTTATCAGTATAATTTTAAAGTTTAAATTTTAATTTAATGACACTATTTACTTTATAATATTCAAAACGTTATAATGATTACGAAATCTCTATAAATTAATTATCGCTTCTAGGTATTTCATTGCATGTGTTTATTTCTAAATATTAGTCAATAAGACTCGCAATACATTGAGAAATACTTCTGACTTATCAGTATAGCTTAGAAGTTCAAATTTTAATTTAATGACATTATTCATTCAATAATATTGAAATCGTTATAACGACTATGAAATCGTTATTGGTCAATTATCACTTTTAGGTGTTTGATTGAAGGCATTAGTCCCTAACTACTAGTCAGTACGACGCACAACATATTAAGAGATATTTCTAACTTGTCAGTATAATTTTGAAGTTTAAATTTTAATTTAATGACACTATTTACTTAATAATATTCAAAACGTTATAATGATTACGAAATCTCTATAAATTAATTATCGCTTCTAGGTTGTATGCATTCATCTCTAAATACTAGTTAATAAGACTCACAATACATTGAGAAATACTTCTGACTTGTCAGTATAATTTAGAAGTTTAAATTTTAATTTAATGACACTATTCACTCAATAATATTCAAATCATTATAACACGATTACGAAATCGTTATGAGTTACTTATCTATTTTAGGTGTTTGATTGGTGATGATTATCTATAAATACTCACAAGTACCACTCAAAGCACATAGCAAATATTTATAATTTGTCAGTATTATTTTGTAATTTAAATTTTAATTTAGAGACGCTATGCATTCAGTAATATTTTAAATCGTTATAACGATTACGAAATTATTTTAAATTACTTACCCAATTTAAGTATTTGATTGGAGTTGTTTATCTCTAAATACTAATCAATATGACTCATTACATATTAAGAAATACTTCTGACTTGTTAGTATAACTTAGAAGTTTAAATTTTAATTTAATAACACTATTCGCTCAATAACTTTCAAATCATTATAACGATTACAAAATCGTTATGAGTTAATTATCCATTTTAGGTATTTGATTAGTGTTGTTTATCTCTACACACTAGTCAATACCACTCAAAACACATAAACAAATGTTTATAATTTGCCAGTATAACTTAGAAATTTAAATTTTTATTTAGCAACGATATTCGCTCAATAATATTCAAATTGTTATAAAATCATTATGAGTTAAATCATTTTCAAATCATTAGAACGATAGCGAAATCATTATTAGTTAATTATCAATTTTAAGTATTTGATTAGAGATATTCATCTCTAAATACTAATTAATAACACTCATAACACATTAAAAAATGTTTATAATTTATCAGTATAACTTAGAAATTCAAATTTTAATTCAGCGACGATATTCACTCAATATAAACAAATTAATTGTGGGTTTAATTAAAAATGATTTTTTCGATCGTTGTCTGGCTCCTTTAAAAAATTAATTGATGATGTCATTATTCGATTATTATTATACTTTTCTTTATTGTTATGATTTTCCTTTTAATCAATTAATTTAATATTTTTATTTTAGAGCTCTATCTACATATTAATTTAATATTTTTATTTCAGAACTCTATCTGCATATTATATATACTATTCTTATTTTGAGACTCTATCTATATATTAATTTAATATTTTTACTTCTAAACTCTATCTACATATTACATTTTAATCAATTTTAATATATCTGATTCTATAATTTCATGATTTTATGTTATCCTAATATATTATATTTTACTTTCTCAGTATAATATGTCCATGAGACACACAAGTGTTAAACATAGTAGTACGTAAATATACGGGTGAGAAACTAATATAGATTATACTATCGGGTTTTATTGCCTTTAAAGGAAATAAAAAATAAAAATTAATAAAAAATTATTGGTTCATTTATTACTTTTTCTTTTTCTTATTGTTATGTTTTTCCTTTTAATCATTTAATTTAATATTTATATTTTGAAACTCTATCTACATATTACATTTTAGTTAGATATATCTCGCATTTGCCTAATGAGTTTGAATTACATGAAAATAGATAATATATCAATCTTGATTTCCATATTACTTTTCCTTATTATTATATTTTCCTTTTAATCATTTAATTTAATACTTTTATTTTGGGACTCTAGCTATATATTACATTTTCGTTAGATATATCTCATATTTGTCTAATGGATTTTAATTTTACTTTGTTCAATTGTGTAATTTTCTCATTTTATATTCTCCTACTCCATTGTATTTTATTTTGTCAGGATAATATATCTGTGAAACGCACGGGTGTGAAGCATATTATGTCCGTGAAACGCACAAGTGTGAAATTAATATATAATACTATCGGATTTTATTGTCTTTAAATGAAATAAAAATAGAAATTAATAAAAAAATTATTGGTTCAATTATTATACTTTTCTTTTTAACCATTTAATTTAATATTTTTATTTTGAGACTCTATCTACATGTTACATTTTAGTTAGTTATATCTAATATTTGCCTAATGGATTTTAATTACATGAAAATAGATAATATATCAATCGAGATTTCGATATTATTATTATTATTTTATTTTTCCTTATTATTATATTTTTCATTTTAATAATTTAATTTAAAATTTTTATTTTGGGATTCTATGTATGTATTACATTTTAGTTATATATATATATATATATCTCATATTTGCCTAATGAATTTCAATTTTGCTTTGTTCGATTATATAATTTTATGATTTTATATTCGCCTACTCTATTTTATTTTACTTTATCACTATAACATGTCCATAAAAAGCATAGTTGTGAAGCATATATATAGTATATCCATAAATATACGGGTGTGAAACTAAATATAGAATTATGCGATCGAGTTTTGAAACTAAATATATAATTAATAAAAAAATATTGGTTCATCAAGATATCAATGGACTAATAACAAGAATTTAAAACTATGTCAATAAAATAAGGAATTGATTATAGGCTACTTGTAAATATATGATGTACATTAATTTCATGCAGGTTGTGTTTTTCAGTTTCTTTATGACGTTAAGTTTGACAAGTATAATTATATTATATTTTATATATGAAATTTCTTTAGAACTGTTGCACGAGTAAAAGTCTAGTACTAATTAATACCACTCACAACACATTAATAAATGTTTATAATTTGTCAGTATAACTTAGAAATTCAAATTTTAATTTAGCAACGATATTGACTCAATAATATGCAAATCGTTATAATGATTAAGAAATCATTATGAGTGAAAGATCTATTTTAGGTACTTAATTTTTGGTGTTAATATCTAAATACTAATCAATATCACTCACAACATATAAAGAAATGTTTGTCAGTATAACTTAGAAGTTTAAATTTTAATTTAACGACACTATTCACTCAATAATATTCAAACCATTACAACGATTGCTAAATCATTACGACTTAATTATCACTTTTAAGTGTTCGATTAGAGGTATTGATATCTAAATACTAGCTTTGATGTTCGATTTTAATTTAATGACACTATTTACTCAATAATATTTAAAATCTTGTAACAATTACGAGATCTGTATGAGTTAATTATCGCTTTTAAGTGTGTGATTGGAGGTGTTCATCTCGATCTCTAGTCAATACGACTCACAACACATTAAAAAATACTTATGACTTATTAACTTTGAAGTGTAAATTTTAATTTAATGACACTACTCACTTATATTGAGATGTGGATAATACGGAGTTTGGAATGATTATTCACGAGTGCGAAGAGCTTCAAAGAAATTACACCTCCAATATTGAGTTTATCTCTAGGAAGGGTAATGGTGTGGCTCACGTGATTGCTAAGAAGGCTTTAGAGTGTCATCATTCTTGTTTATTGTTGGAAGCCCCTAGTTGGTTAGATAAATCACTGACTTATGATGTAACAAACGAGTCCATTATTAATGAAATTTAAGTGTATTTCTTCAAAAAAGAAAAAAAAAAATTAGTTCAAATATTTTGCCTAAAAATTAACAAATATTTTAACCAGGGCAATTCCAACGTTGGCAAAAAACAGGGGGGATCCCGAGGGGAAAAAATCAGAGACTATTTTCAAAGGACGCACACAGGGGGAAGTGAAAGAGAATTGGGTAAAAAGCAGGCCAACAATTAAAATTTTGAATATATTGTGATAATGAGATCAACAGCTATGAGTTTATCACCCCTGAATTTTTCCCTTTGACCTTTCCCCCCATTTTTCTCATAACATTAGAAATACTCTTATGCGTTCAACAACATAACCAACCAGTAAAGAATATGTTGATAGCCTATACGCCCTCATGCCTCATAATTAAAGTCAACCATATAGTGAAAAAAATATTCATTTTAAATTTACATTACATTTCATTCATATAATCTTTTACCTTTTCAAACACTCACCAGGCATAAAAGATTGACATCTGCATTAAGAACAGTGAGTTATGAATATGGTTACTTTAATTTGGTTTTTGGAAGTTTTGAGGTTGATTTCTGATACTCCTGACTCATCCAGCAATTATTGGCCTAATCCTGATTTTGATGTGGGTGATAATGGAAGAACAATGTATAACAGCAGTAGAGTTGCATTTCTGGATGATATGGGGAGGTTTTGGTCAAGTGATCACTTGCAAATCAATGCTTCTTATATGGTATATGGGATTAAAAGAAGGATGACAATTGATTATGACGGGAATCTTAGGATTTATAGCTTGATAAATTTGACCGGATTATGGGAAATAACGTTGGCAAGCTCATATCAAGGCGTGTGTGGAAGAAATGGAATATGTGCATATGCACCAAATATGCAGTGTGCCTGTCCACTTAGATTTGAGGTGAATGACCCGAATGACTGGAATTCTGGTTGCAAGGCAACCTTTGATGCGACCCGGTTAATATCTCGACACATGAAATTTGTGGTTATGACATAAAACATGACTTTTCCACTTACATTGGAAGCTTGCAAGGATATGTGTTCGAAGGATTCTCGTTGCCTTGCCTTTAGCTAACGGATAATGGGGGAGGGATTCTGTTTTCTGAAAAGTGCATGCTTCAATGGTTTTGAAATTCCAGATTTCCCTTCAAGCATACACATTAAAGTCCCCAGCAGTTTACAAACACCAAAACCTTCAATTCTTTATGAATCAAGAACTATGTGCACATCTGGAGAAATACATCATACAATAGGATCTCCTTCTATGTATAAATTCACCCCAAAAAGAGTGAATCGGATTTACATGCACTCATTTTTTGCGGCCTTCGGAGCAATTGAACTAATGTTCATAATCTTGGGCTGGTGGTTTTTGTTCAGTATACACGGTGTCCCAGCTTCAGTTGAGGCTGGATATCGCAAGATATCTAGCAATTTCAAGAACGAGCTTGGGGGTTCAGGTACTGTTTACGGAGGCGTATTATCAGATGGGAAGGAGGTGGCCGTAAAGAAATTAGGGGCGGAAATCGACACAACTGGAAAAATCAATCCCATGAATCTAGTAAAAATGTGGGGATTTGGCTTGGAAGGAAGGCGATGACTCTTGGTCCATGAGTACGTGGATCACTTGTCACTGGCCAAGCATCTCTTCGACTCAAATTTCGTCCTAACATGGAAACAGAGGTTTGATGTTGCGCTAGGGACGGCCAAAGGCTTAGCCTACCTCCACCATGAGTGTCTCGAATGGGTGATAAACTATGATGTGAAACCGAAAACATATTACTAGATACAGAATTCCAACCCAAGATTGCAGATTTTGGTTCAGCAAAACTTTCCCAAAGAGGTGGCCCAGCCGGTTCTGAATTCACCAGAATTCGTGGGACAAAAGGTTACATGGCTCCAGAGTCGGCTGGAAACCATCCCATCACTGCTAAAGTCCACGGGTATGGATACCGCATTGTACTTCTGGAGATGGTGAGAGGAATTAGGCTTTCAAATTGGGTTGTAGAAGATGAGTAAAAGAACGAAGCACCTCTTAGCAATTTCGTTAAGATAGCAAAGAAAAAGATTGAGCATTGGAAATTGTTGGGTTTTTTTGCTACCTAATAAACCCAGGAAGAGGATGGGAAATAATTCAGATCCATTTTTATTATAGGCCGTAAACTTTGGAGTTGGAGTGAATTATATTTTACGCGCTCCACAATTGGCAACTGGACTGGCTCAAAAGTGACTTAGTGAGTCGTCTGAAGCAAATA
Organism: Nyctanthes arbor-tristis; assembly: GCA_963692815.1. Classification (NCBI taxonomy): domain Eukaryota; kingdom Viridiplantae; phylum Streptophyta; class Magnoliopsida; order Lamiales; family Oleaceae; genus Nyctanthes; species Nyctanthes arbor-tristis. The sequence goes on from CAVNYN010104205.1 coordinate 19,136, forward strand.
AGCTTCGTGTCGGATGCTCAAAGGCCCCACGATGATTGCACTATAAAAGCACTAAACAAGCAGAAACATTGATTCAAAGTAGGCATTTCTTGTGTAGAAGAAGACTGAAACATGCGCCCAACTATGGCTTCTGTCATCCAAACTCTGCTGGATTCTGATGATGAGACATAAATCCATGTTGCAGAAAACAAGAAATTGAATATTTCAGCACTAAACTCATGTTCTCTTTGTTCCATTTTCCTACTTTTTCAATGAACTTGTAATTGAACTACACATGGTGATAATACACATTGCTCAGTCCTGAGGACAGAATCGCTCCTTGTATTTCTATTTCGAGCACTAACAAATCGCAGGTGAGTTGTACTAAGCAAACCCAATTAGAGATGGCAAAAATCTGAACTAAAATCTGCTCAAGCAGGTTTTGCCATGACCAAGTTCGGCCAAGCCCAAGCCAACAGGGAAACTTTTCTTGCTTGGTCTCAGCGTGGCTCTTTCTGTGAGGAAGCGCCAAACCCAAGCTGTTCGGCCCTGATATTTTCCCAAGTAACTGTTCTGTCACATTGCAATAAACTGATGAAATTGTCCCATTTGATTACACATCATGGATTATTATTTGGCTGCACCTTAAATGCAATAGGCCTCCTTTTATGAAGAACCGACCTAAACTCAACTTGAATTTTATTTAGTAAATATTATTTGGGGTCCCTGACTTTTACACATTGTTTACGCTTGGATCCCTAATCACATATTTCTAGCTGAGGTGGTCCAAGGTCTTTGAAAACTAGCAAGTTATGTCATTTTAATTTAACACATCCAATTTTGTATTCATCTTTGTTCATGCACTCCACATGACCATTGTATGATATGCAATTCGGTTAATTCAAGATTCGTTTTTTATGGCAGGTAAGGCTTCATGTAAATTCTCGTATATTTTTCATTATTTGTCTAAAAAGTTTGAGACTTTTACTGCTTAAGTCAATTAATAATATGAAATTACCCTTTGTACAATGGTCTCATACTGTGCGGAGGCTAAGATAAATGAAAAATTGGAAAGCGCCATTAAAATGACCTATTTTGCTACTTTTTAAAAGTTTTGGGATCTCAGACGTAAAAGATATGAAGGTTAACGACCTGAGATGATATTTAAAATAAATAAATTAGTAAGGAAGACTTGAAAACTTACGAGGAAGTTTCCATGTTTTCAAGAATCATTTCTCCATCACCCTTCAAGTCGATATATGTCAAACAATTGGACCACTCTTATGGTTTATTTCTATATATTTTGCAAAATTTACAGGTACTTTAAACACTACGAGTCACATCACTCGTTGTCTTTTTAATTTCTAAATAAAAAATATCACTAGGCTCAAATTGTTCTTGTTCATTGGCTTGAGCTTTTTCCATCATAAATATATCTCCAATTTTTTTTGCGGAGATTTCAATTATACTCACTTTTCGACATCTCAAAACACAAAAACAAACACAAACCCCAACGTACACGAACCACACCTTGCACCGACGATTAAGCTTGATGAGCAGAAAACGCCGTCCTATATGGTACCGACGTTCGATGTTGAAGGAGTCGAGGCTGCCTTGAGCCTGAGATTCTCTCTTGACAATTTTAAACTCCAATGTGGTCACTTCGCCTTATTGAATAAATGTAACCATCATTATACAGTCGATAATTTATCTTTTAGAACTCTATCAAGTTCTCTTACGACTCTGTAATTAGACGTGGACCGCCCTTGCTTTTGTAGAATTTTGGAGACCACGGACAAACACACATGAAATTGACTAGTGAGAGCGGATTCGACGCAAACAAAATTTCCTAGAAGATATTTTATGTATGTAAGAAATCAAAATGTCACCAGAAACCCTCTTCACATTTTTGTGTGTTTCTTACTCATTTTTCAGACTCTCGTTATAAAGCTGAAAACAGAGCAACCACTCAAAAAGTGCCCACGAAAATGCTGGAAGGAAAAGCGGTGGTTTGTGAAACGGATATGGCAGATGCAATGAAGAGCCTTGTAATGGAATTGGCTTACCAGGCTCTCGATCTACACGAAGTTTTTGACTATCAATCCATTGCTCATTACATCAAACAGGTATAATTTTCATGCCCAATTTTCGGTTTTTTCCCGACATCATGACGGTTTGTAACTACTTTTAAACCTAGTACATCTTTATATAGCACTTCTACTAGAAGATTGGCATATTGAGTTGGAAAGAGGGTTGCCATATTTATTATACATATTCTTTGCAGAAAAGTGAACTGTAACGACTACTTTCGAGTCTTATACACTTTTCTGGTGTATCTTTTAGTACATCGTAAGGCACCTTTATGTTGCATGTTGTTGTCTTTATTTTGAACATATTGAGTACCATGTCACATGCATCGGTCGGGGTCAGTGGAAGTCCAAAAAATTTCAGTCGGCGAGGTAAAAACGGAAGCTTCACACTCATATTAGTCGGGAGTTGAGAACGATAATTGAACTCTGAGAGATACTGTCATTGTGACAACTTGCTTTTTTTTTTTTTTTTTTTTTTTTGTCCCTTCAGAATCTTGATAACAGTTTTGGAGCGGCATGGCACTGTGTGGTTGGGAAAAACTTTGGGTCCTGCATTACACATTCATGTGGAAGCTTCATTTTCTTCCGGGTGGAGATGCTGGAATTCCTGGTATTCAAAGATGGAAAAGATGTGTCCAAAACCAAGGAAGAAGCCACTGGAGTGGCTCAGAAACCCGTTTAAATTTTCCCATTTTAAACACCATGTGGACGCAGCTACATTGCCAAACCATATATTAATACTATTTATCTAAATTAGAGACCGATCTCCAGTTTAATTATCATTACTTTATTGACTTAAATAAATTAATACTCCTATGTATTTATATATCTCTGCCCATTAGTTGTCATTTCCTTATTGACTCTTAATACTCCTATGTATTTATACATCTCTACTCATCCCTCAATATAATGTAGCCAACCACACTAAAGACCGGATAAACAACATTACTCCATTACATTCGTCTGTCATTTTTTCTCAACAATTGTCTATTAAAGCCGTTGCATGTAATAATAACATTTTCCGAACATTTACCAATTTATTTACGGGCATATCTGCACTAGGGATAACCATCTGCATCTTCTCATTACTCTTGAGGAAGCATAGAAATGGTAACAATGTGCTTTCTTTATAATTTAGACAGAATGGAACAAAATTTTAGGAAGATGGGCTCATCAATGATAAAAATGACCAAGAACAATACAAAAACATGACTGGTATAACTGACAAGGGACACAATGTTATCGTATGGCAGCCTATACAACGAAAATTGTCCTTGGTAGCAATGGTAAAATTTACCACCACAGGCATTTTTCCCAAGTACAAGAGGAAAACTTACACTCTAATCCGAATCACCTTATATTTCAACCAAAATTGATCCTTGCTGCATCCCAGGCGCTTTGGGAGACAGGTTGATGCAAGGATTATGAACTAAAAGGCCGTTGCGATAGTAATTTCTTCAGTGTTTCATACGTCATGAAAACAATCCCTACACTTGGAACAACTTTGTAGTATTCAGGCATAATCCCTCTGTACAGACCACGGAAGCCTTCAGTACCGATAATGTGCCTAAATGTCCCGTACAACCCAGTATTATACACTCGGGCCCGACCTGCAGCCCCTTCCAATTGCATTCTTCGCCTCACAAGATCCAAAGGGAATGTTGCTGCAATATTAAAGCATGAACAAAGAAGAATAAAGTCATATTCACGGCGGACACATTGGATGCTAATTTACATTCACATTTTAATGGCCTCTCTCTCCCTCTCTCTGAGACACGCACACACACCAAAAAAAAAACTCTAAAATACAAGGGAGAGGCTGGGCACACCCACCCAAACTGCCAAAGCCAATAGAGGCTAGGGCCTATGTTAGGTCCGGGAGGGGAAGACTGGGGGTTGAACCTGGAAGATGCCAAAACTAGGGGCGGTGGACCAGTAGTCTGAGTGGCAATGCTTTCTTGCAGAACGGTTCTTGTATAGAGGCGAGGCAGGGTCCCTTTCTTTTCCTTCTTATATTGTATATATAATCTCTGATTTATTTCTTACAATTGATCTTGCTTCACTCATTTTAGTGGAAAAACAGTGCCCGACTAACTTACAAATGCCATTTAAACAATTTTTATAAAGAAAATTGTACATTGGGACTACTACTGCAGAGAAAAGCAAGTTGCTACAAGAAAAGACTGGGAAAGCTACAGTTTTGCTTTGCCATTAAATACACATTTGAATTCATGCTACTGCATACTCACCTGTTGACGACGCAATGCCTGAAAGACTGCCGCAAGCAAGGCTTACTGCAACCACAGAATCATCGGGCCTGATAGAGACAGAAATGTCAGTTCAGATTTGAGGAATGAATTGGCATATATTAAATAGATAATGCATAGTCTTTCCACGCCATTTTCTCACCTATGAGACTGCCAATATGATCTCAATCCCTCATAAACTGAAAAGCTTATTGCAATACTTGGTCCAACACCCTGCAATGACCAAAAGAAATGAATTAAAAGTTCAACCCGCTAAAGAAAGGAAAACTAAATGTGTGAAGTGGCAAAGCAAGAGATGGAAACATCTACCAATAATGTTGCTCCAAGTCCTTTGTATAATCCAAGAAAACCTTCATCTCTGCATATGGTATGAAGTGCATGCCAAATGCCCCGGTAGTATATTGCATTCCTCTGAAAAGTTTCCAAACCATATGAATAACTTTACCATTTAACCAAAAAACTAGATAAATAATAACAGTTGCATGGATAAGTGATGGATATGAGAGACATCCCCAAAAGGGGGCTCAGAGGCTAAACCGATAAATAGAAGGCAAAAGGTAAAGGAAGAGAGAACAGGCAGCCAATGAAATAAATGGTGGCTGGCAAGCCATTTTTTTAGTGTGTCTGAAAATTCTATATGCATGACAAATATGGTCTCTCACTATCCTGCCATTTATCTTAATTTTTTCCTTTAATCGATTTCTCTCAGGTAGGATGAGTCTTTTCTTTGAGGCTGAACATCCAACTACACCTAGCGTGGCAGGACTGGGTGGCAGCATAAGGCAAGGAATGGATTGGTTGTATTAAGGTAAATGGGCAAATGTAGAAAAGAAATACTCCTAACACCATTCTAAATTAAGAAGACTAGAAAAGTGAATAACAAAGGAAAGGACCGTATCAGCATAAAATGCTTCCAACTATATATTCTGATTACTGTACCTGTGCAGCAAGCCGTGTCCTTACAAGATCTAGTGGATATGTGGTAGAGGCAGCAGTCATGCCAGCCAAACCACCACCAACAAAATGCACGAAAGCATCCGTACTTGCACTTTCCCCATGAGCATCAAGGCCAGGTATACATTTTAAAATCTGCAAAAGAATCTAGTATCAGTGAAATGGTAACATGCAGCCCCCAAAAACAGCATATGAAACTGTTTAATAGGAGTGAACCTCGTCTTGTAAAACTCACATTTTTGTACCGCTCATAAGCATAGAAGCTGATTGAAGAGTATGGAAGGCGGTGAGCAATTGTAACCAAATTCCCTTTCCAGAACGCTCTAAAGCCTTCCTCGTTGACAATGCGTAGGGCTTCGCGCCATATACTAGGCTTATTCAATACAGAAACGTCTGAGTGCATACCTTGTACCTAAAGCAAGAAAGATTGCACATCAGAATAATAATAATATATATAATAATAATAATAATAATAATAAATAATAATAAAAGAGGGGGACAAAATTATATAAAGAAACATCAAAACTTATCATCCCAGCCTTAACCTGGAATAATTCCAAAATTTTAAAACTATTTACAAACTCTGCATCCATAAATTATTATAATTATATCATAGCGATGAATATGACAAGAAATTCAAAATTTTGAAGCCCCTTAGTAAGATCAAACACTATTTCGCCGAATTATTACTGCGCTGCCAAAATACGATGATGCAAATGTGTCCAAATTCCTTCAAACCACTTTAACATCCAAATGAGCTTTTCCCCCTATCTTTTTCCATTTCCAATTTGTTGGCATAATTCTGGCAATTATACTATTTGCCCAGGAAACACCCATTAGAAACAACAGTCTTAAACAGTCACCGTGTAGAAAGTAAATTCGAAACCATAAAACGCTAATTAGAAAGCGGTGAGGGGAGAGAATTCTTGTAATAGCACCTTAATACGAACTAAGGGGAAAAAATGGAACCCACAAAAATTTAAAAAAAAAAAAAAAAAAAAAGAAGAAGTAGAATACCTGAAAGAGAATTGTAAGGCGAGCTAGAGGGGCGGTGCAGGTTTTACTAAATGCTCCGGCGATGCCACCGGCGAGGAGTTGCGGAACAGTTCCAATCTGCGACACCGGCTGCTGCTGCCGGTGGTTGCATCGCGGCCGCGAATGTTGATGGTGTATCAACTTCCTGGTAGATGTACATGTACCACCGTCCACAACCCCTCCATGCGCCGACATGCCAACTCTAGCTTCCATCTAACAATTTTCCAAAACAACTCTAGGTTCCAGCTGTGAACCCAATTAATTCTTTTTATCCTAGAAGAGACGGAGAAAAAATTTCATCTTTCCTTTTCCGTTTCTGCGGGGTTGGAGAAAAATAAAACCCTAAAGAAAACTCTAAAGGGAAGGTAAATTTGGTTTGAATTTCCGGGAAGTACTAAAAATTTTTGAAATTATTTGACTATTTCTGTGCGTAGAACAATTCGGGTCGGTGGGAACGAAAGTGAAAAGGCGAGCGTGATTCACGAAACGAATTAAAAGTATATGTGTGCCTAAACTGAAGGCCCAACAGTTTTCACGTTGTTTGGGCCAATGTCTCTCCTGCTTGCCTCCGCCGACAGGAATCCATGGTCCGATGTATCATCATCGCATCTCAAAAAGGATAATGCCAAATATATACTATTAAAATATCTCCAGTGTACTAGAACTTAATCCACTTTAAAATAATTTCATGTAATTTGTCTTATAATCTTTTAATATATATATATATATATCGAGATAATCTCACTAGACGTATAGTAAGAGAACGACAATCACGTCGAGTTAGCTAGCACCAAACATCTAACGCTAAAAGAAGACTCTCTTGTGTTCACTTTATTGTTATTCATTGTGATAATTTCACTTATCGTGGTATCTATCTATATATTAATTAAGTAAACTAAGTCTCGCTATCTTTTACATAGCAATTCTTGTCTTTTTTATTTGGTAAATCTTACTATAATTATTTTTTTAAACAAAAAAATTGGTGAACAAACTTAGAGAAATATTTGAACTTGTGACAATTGAATTTAATACTCAAACCTTAACAATTTTACTCATATTCTTTTTGTTAAACTTTTATAAATTAAAATATCAAATCTAAAAGGTCAATAGATGAAACAAACCCTAATCCTTCTTAAGTAGTTCATTCACCATCTTCGTCTTGTGCGTTAGTGAGTTTAATGTCATTTAAATATTTTATATGTTTTTATTTTTTAGTTCACACCATCTTCGTCTTACGTGTTGGTGAGTTTAATACTCTTTGAATATTTTTTTCTTTTTTACATTTCACATTTTTTTAAGATTTATATATTAATTGAGCGAGCTAAGTCTCGCCTTTTTTATTTGGTAAATTTTACTGTAATTATTTTTTTCCCTCTAAACAAAAACTTTGGTGAAAGGACTTAGAGAAGATTTAAATTTATGACAATTGAATTTAATACTTAA
>CAVNYN010104262.1:1002-11795 GCA_963692815.1 Nyctanthes arbor-tristis
ATGATTCAAGTGGCTACAACCATATAGAAAATGAGGTGTTGTAAAGCTTGGGTACTTTTTGTTGTAATACTTGAGAGTTATGAGTTGGTGAGTGAAATTCTATATGGTTGTAGCCACTTGAATCATATAATGAAAAGCTTTGATAGTCCGTAAATTTGTCTTCACTCTTTTATTTTCCCTTGTCTCATTAAATTCCTTAAACAACAGTTATGCGGATGTAATCGGGGAATTTACATTAATTCCTAACAGTCTCGTCAATCCCTTCACAAATGGGGTTACTCGGGTTGAACTTGAGCTCCTCTATCCATCAATCAAATTCTCCTTGGCAAGCACTACTTACACGCCCTCCATGCAAGATTTCTCATCTTTTGGGTATATTCAACTTCCAAGGTTCCTGCCAAGTTGTTGGGAATTTAATCAATTTCCCTAAACTCGTGTAATTAAAATAGACAATCAATATATCAAACAATAATATATGTACGGAAACGTAAATAACACCAGGAATTATTTAATATCGTAAAACCCTCCAATGAGAAGGGAAAATCGACGGGGCAAACCGACAACTCCACTATCACCAAATAATAATGGAAATACAACGTTTATCCTCTCAAGATTATCGCCCTAAATCAAGAGGTAATCACACACTACCACAATCACGCAATACCGTCAAGAACAATATTCTTGGCACCACAAATAACTCATCTAACAATAGATGGAACCCAATAATCAACAACAAGAGATGAAGAAAAATTTCACCTAACCCTTTCCAAGAATTAACTCGGAGAAACCACCCCTTGAAGAAGTCGAACACCAAATCAAATGTCGAAGAATTTTGTTCCAAGCAATAAAATATAAGGCTGAATTTTCCTTCTCCAAATCCCACGAATTTCCGTGCATAATTTTGTGACTTTGCTGCCTTTTCCTGTGCGACTTTCGTGTCTTGGTTTCCGTTTCCTTTTAGCCGCAACTATTTTTCTTAGCCTTCTGCCGTCTTTTCAGTTTCGTGTTCCGCGCCTCTCACACATGCATCAACATATATATATATATATATATTAAACAAATCAAATCCAATTTGGTCCAGGATTATGTGTCCCTCAAAGTTTCTATTTTTATTCAACCAAATTACTTAATTTATCCTCTAACTTATGTCTTATGTTTATGTTAGATATCATCATGGGCTAGACCCCCCAACAAAGATCCCTTTCCTCCGGCCCCTTGGTTTTCCTTTTCATGTGATGGATCATTTCATAAGTGATCACTACATTATTAGTAATACCTCTTTCTGGTAAGAAAGCTCATTAATTGGAATTCGGATATCACGTGAAGCAACAACTTCCTCAACCTATTTGCCAATACTTACGCAATTATCTTATAGAGCACATTGCATAACGAGATGGGTCTAAAATCTTTCATGCTAGTAGGGTTCTCCACCTTCGGAATCAAAACAATCATAGTATTATTCAATGAGGGAGGAAACATCTTACTGGACATTCAATGTATGCAATTGTGCACAAGCCGCTCCCACGATAATCGGCCAGGCCTTTTGGTAAAACATAGCATTCTATCCATCCGGTCCCGGCGACTTGTCAGGATGCATCTGTTTAACGGCCTTCTCAAACTCCTCTGGCTTAAATGGTGAGCTTAGCATGGCGTTCTCTTCCCCTTTAATGCAGATTGTCACACACTCTAAGATGTCGCCACAGTATCTTTAAAAATATTTTCAAAGTAATCCTTGGCCACCTGACAAATTGTGTCTAAATCTTCATGGGTAGTACCTGTCTCATCTTGCACTTTCTGGATACGATTACTCTTCCTGTGAACTGAGGCTGCAGCACGACAGTATATAGAATTAGCATCTCCTCCTTGAAGCCAATATTTTTTGGATCTTTGGCGCCAAACATTTCCTCCTGGACGAGCGTTTTAACTAGATCATGTCTCTTTGCTTCATATAATTCAGCTTCCGCCCCCCTGGGATCATCTCGTAGTCTTTCCATTTCGGCTTTCAATTTCACAACCTGGCTCTTAAACTGTGATGTTCTACTTCCACCCCAACGTGCCAGCGTTTTCAGAGAGTCGTGTAATTTCTGCTCAATAGCTCTATCTTCAGCCCCTTGAAGACTCATATGCAAAACCTCCTCAAAGTCAAGTTCTTGGGTCCATGCGTTTTCAAACCGAGCTCTCCACTTCTGCATCTCCTGTTACTTGAGGTCAGTGTCTAACAATAATGGTGAGTGATCCGAGATTGGAGCGATCATATTGATTAACCTTGCTGCTCCAAATTTTTGTAGCCAATCTGATGTGACTAAGGCCCGGTCTAACTTCTCTTGGATTCAACGATCAGTACCTCGATCCTTCTTCCATGTGAATTGGTGACCACTCAAGCGCAATTTGACCAAAGAGCAAGCATCAACAGCTTCTCAGAACCCTCGGATGAGATGAGTAGGATGTGGATTATCACCTCTTTTCTTGTGAGCAAATAAGAGGTCGTTGTAATCTGCTATACAACACCATGGAAGAGTTGAAAGTCTGCTAAGATAGCATGAGAGTTCCCATGAATCTCTTCACCTAGTACGTTTAGGATAGCAGTAAAATCCTGTGAGCCTCCAGTTGCCATATCTTCATCAATGACGTCTAAATCAATGTGGTTATAATTTGGCATTCATTTTTAGTCTTCCAAAATACTGCAAGTCCCCCACTTCTACCATTTCAGTCTACAAATAAAGCACAATCGTATTTAAATTTGACTGTTATTGCCTCTATTTTATTGGAATACACAAGCGTTTCAAAAAGAAAAATTACATCCGGTTTCAAAAAGAAAAATTACATCCGGTCTAAGAACATTAACAAGCTCGCATAAGTAGAAACTGCCAGAGGATGTTATCAAAAATACTTTCATGATTCGTTGAAGGTGTTTTCCTCCCGACTGTGTAAATAGGCGGTAGATTAGATAGTGACCATTACTGGCTAGCTAGATATGTGAAACAGAATTACATTAAATACAAAGCAGTATTTTCGATCTATTATTGCATAGTAAAGCAAAGGATTCCAAGTTGTCCCCGAAATTATTTCTATTGTCAAGTCAAATATTTATAAATAAAATCGATAAAATTATTTAGAAAATATGTCCACAAAGATAGAGTGGTGAAGCCAAACTTTTAAAGTTGGAACTACAAAAATGAATTAACAAAAGCTCTAGAATCCTATAAAAATATATAGCAAAGATTTTTTCGAGTCACATATCTATGAAAGGCAACCCCCCCCCCCAAAAAAAAAAACAAACACCAAACCGGATAAAAGAATTCGGTATTCAATTTTACTTTCTTTCTTTCTTTTTTTTTTTTTTTGGGTGTTTTGTTTTGACTTTTTGATCAAGTTAGACTCAATGTTTCAGTTAATTATTGAGCAATTCATCCTGTAAGGAGGTGCCTTTACCACTTGAACAAGCCCTTTAGTCAAATTCGAACATGCTCTTAAGTTGATCATTTTTCATTTTTCCAGTTTGGAATACCCACGGATAACAAATATATTGTGTTTATGTGTGTGTGATGCCTTGAGCTGAAAAGATAACAATACAAGAAAAATACAAAATACAACATTTTGATACATCGTATTCCGACCAATTATTTGACAAATTCGACCATTTCTAGCGTCATTTTTTGTCCACTGAAATGAATTATTAAGAAACTTTATTGGGGCTGTGGGCTCTTAGCGAAAACTTAACTATTAAAAATATTAAGAATTCAAAAAACATGACAGTCATATATATGAATTCAACTAATTATCTTACTTTTATATTCTATTTCATGGCAGTTCGATTGTTTGGCCCTTCTTTGGGACATGGCCGGGGACCCCAACCAACATCCTTGATCAGGCCTATATATGTTCAGGCTATATATGATCTCGAACTTAACAGCATAATAATTCATAATAAGAATTGGTAATTAATTATCCAGGACTCAAAAGGCAATTGAGTCTCAATTTTCATCCATTTCTTCTCTAACATCAATGCCATTCTTTTCTTATCTAACATTGATATCATCTATCCTGTCTCCAATATCAAGTGCCAACATCAACTCCCTTCTCCCATTTCATCTCGAGCGCGCATCTTTAGCCTCATCAGTACTGGAAACATTACTTGCACTAATATTTTGTTGATTATATGCATTTTAGATATTATCTCTTCGTGGTTGTCCATACATACATACACATTCTCGAGGCATAATCTATTACACTTGCCAAATGGCTAATTAGTAACTCTACCCTAAACCTTTCAAGTATTGCATTTTTCATCCCTAACCTGTACAAATTAACAATTTTACCCTCAATTTTCACTTTTTTGGTGCAATCTATGTCCTTTTTTTAAACACTCAAATAAACTATAATTCCCTCAAACTTTAGTTAAATTAAAAGGCAATAAATAATAAGTAAATAAAAATAAATAAACAAGTCTATCAATATTAGCGATATAATTTTCTAACATCCATATGAGTGATATAATGACACTTAATATCCTATGTGGTTGCATATATGCACACTAAATAGATACATACAGTATATGGTTGCAGCTACATGGAGTACATATATGCACTCATGTGGGACATATGAGTATCAAGTGTGAAAATTTTCAACAATGTTGAATTATTTTGACTTTTGTTTGATTTGACTTTGTTAACAAGTAACCAAATCGCATTATTATTAGTCTTTTATCATTTTCAATCTACTAATTTTTTTAATTTGTAATTGGAGGGTACAATAGTCATTTTTAATTAAAAAGGGTAGATAACGCCAAAAAGTAGGATTAGGGGTAAAACTGTCGGTTTCTAAAGTTTGAGGATAAAAATGCAAAAATATGAGAGGTTGAGGGTAGATAGTGCCAATGAGCCCTTGCCAAATCTATTACAAGAATTTTGCTACTAGCTATGATATGTAATTTGAAACAAATGTACGAAAAAGAGAGAAAAAACAATTGTTCTTCTTTCTTTCAAATGGTAGTCGTAACTTCTGCCCTTTGACTTAGTTTACATATATGCATCAAAGGGGCTCCAAAACTTCTCCTATAAATTGAGTGCACTCGGTAACATCTAAACTAAAGCAGAAGTACAATTATCAAAATGGCTTCCTGAATTCATCCCTTGATTTTTCTCAGGGGCGGAGCGAGGTTTTATTTTCAGTGCGGTCGGCACTTTAATGTTGTAGCATGTTGATAGAATTTTTTGTGACAAGCGGTCATATAATAATTAGATGGATAGTACGATTTAAACTTTGAAATGTGACGAAAGTTAGTATAAATTTTGGAAGCAAATAAGTGGTGAATCAAAGAGAAAATTTTAAGTGATACAATTATACGTAGAAATTGAAATAGAATTCTCTTAGCATTCTAACTTTGAAGCTAAATGTTAATTAAAATTTTAAAGTAATAATGCATTAAAGTAAGTCAAAATAAAATATAGACGATATTGATCCAAGTTTAATATTAACAGTGATTTATTACATGTTAATAAATGTACTGTAAAATTCTATTGACATTTTTTTAAAGTAGAAAGTACAATCTATATTATAAACAGCACAAATTCAAATAAATTTACATATCAATAAAGGGTAATATGAAGAAATATATAAAACAACATCAATGTTGGAAAGCCTGAGAAAATTGTTACGATATTTGATTAATGAAAGTTAATTTAAATTAGATCAATTTCTTAAATTGTGAAACATCCAAAGAATTCAAACAAAAACAATGCTATAAATGATAAATCAAAAGGGAATGTGATGTGGGTTAACAGAAACAAGGATAAGCTTGTAATTTTCATCCAAATAAATCCCTAACTTTTTAACTTCTCCTTCTCTCGTTTTCCCGAAGCCTCTGCAACTCTAATCAATGGCGGTTGGTGAAAACCCAGACTTCTCATGCCAAGCCCTAAAAATTCATCCCAAATCCAAATACGACCGTCACTCGGAGACATCACTTGACTTCTTGTCGTTAGGGTGCAAGTGGACCAACGGAAAGTTGAGTGCAGTCAGACTGAATTTCTAATGGGTCGGGGCACAGTTGAGTGCGGTCGTCCCATGGAGGCTCCGCCTCTGATTTTTCTCCCCATTGCACTAATGGCTACATCAATTGCGGTAGCCCAATTTGCCTGCGTGCAACTAAACGTATCCGGGATTGTGACTTGTAGCATTTACAGTTTGCTCTCGCACCACCTTTTTCGAGTTAGTTAATAACTTAATATAGATCCCATCAAGCTCAATGTTGTGTCAATTTTAAATACTCACAAGCACACAAATCGATTGACATATAGAAACGTGAGTAACGAGGTCGACTATCTTGATTACCTTTTCTATAAGTAGATGCTACGGTTCAGTTGCACTGTGGTGGAATTCCCCTTGCTAATGCAATTACCGGTCCAAACGGAGCGTTTAATATCAACGTAAATGTTCCTATAACTACACTCCCCAACTTAGCTAATTGCCGACTACGTGTTTTAACTCCTCTAGCCACATGCAATGCTTCTCTTCCAACGGATAATCTTGTGTCGATTTGTCTTCCAACTTACTCATATTACCCGTGTTGGCATATTGCAATGCTTCTCTTCCAACGGATTACATTCTTTCGCTGATTGCTAGTCGTTTCATATTACAAGTTTAGTACACACCGGCTGGTTGGCTGGACAACATGCTGAATACAAATAAATCAGTCTGAATAGTCGTCGTTTAGAATGTGGACAGTGATAAAAATATACTATACAATTTCATATAATAAATAGTAAGTGCGATAATAAATTTCATTCTGCTGTTATACTATGGATTGTAATTGCACTTAGTATCGTTGAAGCTTCGTATACAACAATGGGGTCAGTTCTATGCTTTGGAAAAGATAAGCGCTTCGAAGATGAACTGGCAGCGCTCAAATGCCATATTGTTGTGTCATTCCTTTTTTCGCATACAATTTTCATGTTTTGCAATTTGTTTTGTCATTCTGTTTTTATTGTTTGTTCATGCCAATTTCTAATTTTGTTCTATCATTCTTTTTGCTTTCCATTTATTGCAAAGCCAATATAATTTTGAAGGTATTGCTACTATAAAACCTGAAACCAGGTATGGTTGTCACTTTGTTCCAATTGGGCTCACAATTGAAATTAAGTCTGTTGAGATGCAACAGGAAGCTCTCCCAGGTGATAATGTTGGTTTCAATGTCAAGCATGTGTTGCTGTTAACATCTCAAGCGTGGCTATGTTGCATCCGACTCAAAGAATGGCCCGACGAAGGGAGTTGACAGCTTTACTTTCCAAGTCACTATCATGATTCACCCAAGTAAGACTCGAAATGGATATGCCCTACTTCACCTCCTGTGTTGCTGTCAATTTCGCTGACACGAAGTTAGAGGCATGCATTGTAGTCTTTACTTGAATGCTTCTACTGGTATTCTCATTCATTCTTTCCTTCTTCTCAAGCAACTCAGATTACTTATACTTGAATTAGATTTGGGATTGAAATTTGGTTCAGGTCATGGAGCCACGTGGAATCTGCAAATCTAGAGGTTGGTGCAACTGTGGCTTTTTGGCGTAGGAGCTATGGAATTTGCTGTAAGTTTTCTTAAAAGAACATTTGCAGTTGGAATTTATTATGGTGAAATTTGTTAGAAATGAATATGGTGAAATAAGCATAAGTTTGGCAGGAAACAATTGATGATATTTGTACATGAATATTAAATGGGTGGGTAGGGGCTTCAAGAATTATACGAGTTGATGTCAATTGTGAAAAACAAATTAAATTTCCCAGGTTTTTCTTGGGTGGTAAGGTACTTAATTATCTCTGGAATTTAACCTTAATTCGTTAAGTTTTTTGATAATCTATTATGATATTTATAGGCTTATAGTTTCATGCATACAAATTAAATGTGTTATTGATAGATTGCATTGAGGATTTAGCTATTGGGTTAGTGAAGTTTTGGGTTGAAAATTATGTAGTTTATAGATATGAATTTTCACTAATTCCTTCTCAATGGTGATTTTTATCCAACCCTAGAGATGAAAACTTAATTGCTTACACTCATAAACAAATGCCACAAACTTAATTGGCTTGGGGACGAGTCTCAGAAGTTTATCAGCCTATTTAGCCTAGAGATGAGTTAGATTTCTAGTGCTCCACCCTACTAAAATATGTAGACCATACACATTATTTTTGTATCTGACTTTATTATTATTACCATTCGTTAATTTATAGTTTCCGTAATGAACTTTTTCGTAAACGTGAAATATTTGGAATTATCCTTCCCATGCAACGCAAGGGCTAGTAAAAGAATTATAATAAAAAATTTGTAAGCAAATTAAATTTATTTAATGAAAAAATTTATCAATTCAATAAAAATAAAAAAAACAACACCCATAAGTAATTATTTCTTAATAAATACTATTTATTACATAATTAGTACTACACAAAATAATAATTAATGACATAATTATTTATATGAATTAAACACTAATCAATTATAAAATCATCAATCATATCATATGTAACATATAATACCACAGTTTTCAGTTGGATCTGATATTCAATTGCAATTGTAATTTTTCCGCCCATAATTTTGTTGACTTCATTATGAGGTTGTATAATAATTTGGGCCGGGTTATTATAGTGTTGCACAATTGGGTTGGGCTCGGCTGCTACATCTACATATAACATAAGGTCTCTTCTTTTAGAAAACGATGAAACCGTGTATTACTTTTTTCCCTTATCCCTGCTCAACCGTGTATTACTTTTTTCCCCTTATCCCTTCCCAACCGTGTATTACTTTCTTCTTGTGAATTCTCATAGTGTATTACTTTTTTCCCTTATCCCTTCTCAGTCTCCTTCAATCAAACGATACCAAAACCCTAAAAATGCAAGAGTCCTCATTTTTTTCCCTTATCCCTTCCCAGTCTCCTTCAATCTAAGGAGACCAAAACCCTCAAAATGCAAGAATCCTCATATATTACCACTATCGTTAGATATTCGTTGAGAATTTTATCTTCTCTTTCTTGTGCCATCTATCTTTAGGGAACCCCAATATTATTTCATATTATTTTTTACCAATATTCGTTTCATTTTTTTTTTTTGGCTTTTACATCATCGTTTATCTAATACGTATTTTTATCAGTAAGTATAACTACTATCATTACGACATACAACTTTGTAATAATTATTTAGACTCAAATTATTGCACTAACTTTGCTTTATTTTTCTCAAACATTATTACTGAAGACTAATTTTAGCATTCTCTAGCTTATTTACGGAACATGCGTTTCTACTTTAAGCCCCGGTTCAAAGGAGTTTCTAGAGTCCCCACGTTGCTTACATTAACTTACGGTAGTCTAATAACTTTTTCAATCCCAAGGGTGCATTGTTTAGCATTTCCTTAATATTCTTATAATGCATATCATTGATATTGTAGGAGATGAGACTTATTCACACATTGTCAGTGGTGGTTTGTAATGCGTCGATTAATTTATAATTTTATACAATGCGACCTGATATATTGTACTTTATTTATGATATATGTCTAAAAAGTATACTTACACTTTAATTTTGATGCGAATATATATTATAGCTCTACCCGTACAACGCACGGGTGAAAAAAACTAGTTAATTAAAAGGATACTGTTGACATTAATAAAAAATTTTAATTGTAAAAAGGAGAAGTGAATGTTTTAAATTTATCCCCTCTTTTATATAGTAGTGATAATGATAGTGATATCAAATTATTTAGAGAGCAATTAAATTTGTGTACATATATACCCCTAACAAGGCTTTTGAACAAAAATCTTGTCACATAAAGAACGTGCAAAGGACCTGTATTGTTCACAAAATGTTTAAAGGTTGAATAATTCTAAAGGGACCAAAAAAAAAAAAAAAAGACAGAGGGTAACAAAAATGACAAGTGGCTTATATAATTGATATTGATGAAAATGTGATGTGATGTGTTGGAAACAGGATGTTGCTATGTGTCAGTTTTGTTTAAATTTTTGTATCTCTTTTTGTTCTTGTAGCACAATTCAAGGAAAAAACAGCTGATCAAACAAGCTTTTATTTATTTATTTGCCATTTCATAAATTACTAAGTCAACGATCAATGCCTGATTAATTACTGTGTATTAATGTGTCCCTGCAAGTTGAACTATACACTAATTACGTAGGACTTGCCAAACCTATAATACAATAATTTTGCCACTATCATATTATGTTTGAAACACAGTTGAGTATGAAAAGGGCAAACAGCACAATGCTCTTAATTCGTCTTTCAAATAGGAATCGCAACTTGTGTCCTTTGACTTGGTGCTTTTCTGCATCAAAGGAGTTTCAAAACTTCTCCTATAAATTGAGTGATTGAGAGACCTTAATTTGCAAAGCACTTAATTAGCATCTGAACTAAAGCACAAGTGCAATAGTCAAAATGGCTTCCAAAACCCACCTCTTGATTTTTATCACCATTGCAATAATGGCCACCTCAATTGCGGACGCTCAATTACTAGGCTTAAGCGTGGGACTAAATGTCTCTGGGATTGTAACTTGTAGCGTCAATGGTTCTGCTCTCGCACCTCCTTTCCCTAGTAAGTTAATATAGTTCTCATCAAGCTGGAATAATTGATGTTATCAATCATGTTTTTTTGCCCCTCTTCTTTTTTGATTTCTCCACATGCATGCTGATAAATTCTAATTTGATTACCTTTTCTATATGTAGATGCTACGGTTCAGTTGCAATGCGGTGGAATTTCCCTTGCTACTGCAATTACTGGTCCAAATGGAGCGTTTAATATC
>CAVNYN010104752.1:380-36832 GCA_963692815.1 Nyctanthes arbor-tristis
CCATGCCAGATAGGTGAGCAAACCAGAAATTCACACAAAGCAGGTCAGCACCTATCCACCTCAGGTATACTTGAACTTATTCATATGGATCTCATGGGTCCTATCCAAACTGAAAGCATTGGTGGAAAAAGGCACATTTATGTCTGTGTTGATGATTTCTCTATATATACATGGGTTAATTTCATTAGAGAAAAATCTGATACATTTGACAAGTTTTGTGTTTTGTTCCAGAAACTCTCTAATGAAAAATCAGATGAAGATGTTACCATCAAAAGAATCAGAAGTGATCATTGCAAAGAATTTGATAATTCTATTTTTTCTGATTTTTGTGAGAAATATGGTGTTATGCATGAATTTTTTGCACCTAGAACCCCTGAACAGAATGGTGTAGCTGAAAGAAAAAACAGAAACTTGTAGGAGATGGCTAGAGTTATGCTTAATAATAAGAAATTACCTACTAAGTTATGGGCTGAAACTATCAAAACTGCATGTTACATCATTAATAGGGTCACACCTAATCATACTCCATATGAAATTTGGAAAGGAAGAAAACCTAGATTGAGCTATTTTCATGTTTTTGGTAGTAAATGTTATATTTTGAATGATAAGAATCATCTAGGAAGATTTGATGCTAAATCTGATGAAGGAGTCTTTGTTGGTTATTTTGAGAATTCTAGAGCTTATAGAATCTATAACATGAGAATTCAGAATATTGTTGAGTCTGTGAATGTTAAAGTTGATGATACTGCTGACTACTCCTTTTATTTACAGGAACCTGAAATTGAAAATCTGGAAGTCATCTCAGTACAGAATTAGACTGACAGAACTGAAGTAGGACACGTCCAGCCTTAGCCAACCACATTAGGACAAGTAGAACCTGAGCGAAATAGATCCTGCCGAGGTCAGAATGATCAAATTGCAGAATCTGAATCTGAAATAAAACCAGAACCCGAACCAGAATCTAGACGACAACCTTCTACCAGAATCCAGAAGGCACATCCAGTTGACAATATCCTATCCAGGAAGGAAGGGATGGTGACCAGAAAACGATTTCAACAAGAATTTGGTCACATATGCTACATCCATATGGTTGAACCAAAAAATGTGAAGGAAGCTTTACAAGATGACAATTGGGTTCAAGCAGTGCAAGAGGAATTGAACCAGTTTGAAAGGAATCAAGTTTGGGAACTAGTGTCAAGACCTCCTGATGGCAATGTTATTGGAACAAAGTGGGTCTTCAAGAACAAGTCAGATGAGCAAGATAAAATCATCAAGAACGAAGCTAGACTTGTGGCTCAAGGCAATACCCAGATGGAAGGGATAGACTTTGAAGAAACATTTGCACAAGTAGCCAGACTTGAGTCAATCAGATTACTTTTTGCAGTAGCATGTTATATTGATTTCAAGCTATATCAGATGGATGTAAAGAGTGCATTTCTTAATGGTATTCTGAATGAGGAAGCTTATGTTGAGCAACCACTAGGATTCACTGATCCACAGTATCGTGAACATGTGTACAGGTTAAGGAAAGCATTGTATGTGTTGAAGTAAGCTCCCAGAGCTTGGTATAAAAGACTCACTACATTTCTTCTTGAACAAGGCTACAACAGGGGAAGTACTGACAAAACCTTATTCATCAAGGCATTGAAGAAAGGAATTACAGTTGCTCAAGTTTATATGGATGATATTGTTTTTGGATCCACTTCAGAAGCCAAGACAAAATATTTTGTCAAGACAATGCAAACAGAATTCGAAATGAGAATGATTGGTGAATTTACATTTTTTCTGGGATTACAGGTCTTGTAGGACATGTCTGGCATCTTTATTTCTCAAACAAAGTATGCTAGAAATCTGATAAAGAAGTTTGGCTTGGAAGATTCTAAACCGATGAGAATTCGAATGGCTACCAATCTGAAATTGTCAAAGGATGATCAAGCTAAGGCAATTGATCCTACTCTCTATTATAGCATGATTGGAAGTTTACTCTATCTGACAGTAAGCAGGCCAGACATATCCTTCAGCGTAGGTGTGTGTGCTAGATATTAGTCGAAACTAAGAGAGACGCATCTTGCTGCAGTCAAGAGGATTATCAGATATGTCAGTGGAACAACAGAATATGGCATATGGTTTTCTAAGGATACCAATGCTAATCTAGCTGGATACTCAGATGTCGATTAGGCTGGGAATATTGATGACAAAAAGAGTACTTTAAGAGGATTTTTTTACATGGGAAACAACCTAGTTGCCTGGATGAGCAAAAAGCAAAATTCCATTTCACTCTCCACAGCAGAAGTAGAATACATAGCTTCAGAAAGTTGTTGTACACAGCTTCTATAGATGAAATAGATGTTGGAGGACTATAGAATTTCACAAGATCAGGCTACTATTTTCTGTGATAACACAAGTGCTATAAACATTTCCAAAAATCTTGTCCAACACTCTAGAACAAAGCACATTGATATAAGACATCATTTTATCAGGGAGTTGGTTGAACAGAAAGAAATTACCATGGAGTATGTTCAGACAGAATATCAGCTTGCAGATTTATTTACTAAAGCATTGGATGCATCTAAGTTTGAAGGCCTAAGAAAATAGATTGGCATTTGCATACAACCTAATTAGGCTCAACATCATAAAATAATGTTTTTATTTACATTTTTCCATTTAGTTGCGTGATTTTTGTGTCATTCATGATCATTTTAATCAAATCACTTTGTATATGTGCAGGATATCACTGAGATACCCAGAGAAAGACGTATCCTGAAGAGATTAGTCAAAACTTGTTCTTCTAATTCCATAAAGATAAACTGCATAAAAAGGATGGGATACGTCCTGACTGCTTTGCACTATAAGAGGCATTCTGTTTGAGAGTCATAATTTTGATGTAGACCTATGGTCAGTATCTACACTCTTTGGCATTTCATACGACCAATAATGTCTAAGGGACAGAGTCTGTAAGGGCAAAAGCTACCACTCAACCAAATCTTTGAGTGCGTGCAGCTACCTTTACCCTCAGAAGACTGCTCTATATTATAGAAAAATTTGAGCAAACCGAGGACTTAAAAGTTTTATTCTTTTTATAAGAGTTGTTCAGATGATGATCGGTCTTCTTGTGTATCACTCATAAGTCTCAATAAGTCAGGTCCTCACAAGGTGCAAAGTGGAATCTGGATTGACCATAAAAGATAAATTCAAAAGAGATTTTCTAAAATTAAATTCCTTCCATTGAGAACAATTATGTTGATTGAATACTTCATGGTGTGAACTTCAAAAGGTATTTTGGGAAGTATTCAGTACTTTTAATTATTTTAATGTTGGTTCATTACATTTGCATATGTTTGCCTGTGTGCATTAGCCCAGATGCATCTGGTACTTTAGTTGACGAATCAAGCAGGACGCATCTGACTGAGCTTATACTTTGTGCCGATTACAGGTAAACCACTCTTAAAATTTTTAACGGGCAAATTTTTAAAACCAACATTATGAAAATGTTCATTTTCCCTCTTATTTGACAAACTTCCCTCTCTTTCATTCTTTCTATAACTAACTCGAACATTCTCTCTTTCTCTCCAAAAATTTCCTAACTACTCTAAAATTATCTTCGAAGTTTTTCTTCGTGTGCTTTGTTTTCAAGTTGTTTCACAGGAAAAAACATGGCCGGCAAAGGAAAATCTACCAGTGGTGTTCGATGCAGTAGCAGAATTTCTAAGAAATCCAGAATAGATGTAGGAACTTCTCGAGCACCGGTGCAAAACCCATCTCTACCGTGAGTCATGTTATCGGAACTGATTCCAGAGGAAGTGTCACCAGTCGAGCCAAATCCTACTCCAATTACACAAGTTTCGATGGCAGAAACCCCATACACACTCGATCTGCTCATGGCTATAGTGTTGTACGTTCCGCCTGAAGAAGAATAGAATCCACCGATAGAAGTCCCGATTCCACCCATTGAACAAGTTCAACAACCACAGCCACCACCGGAGATCCCTATTCCACCAGAAAACCTAATCGCAGAACCGGAAGTACCTATTCTGGCAGTTCTAGTGGAAGTTCCAATTCCAGAGGTTGAACCCCCTCAAAATTAGCCTGAGGACCCTCAGCCAGAGGTTGTTTAGGAAGCGATTCAGGAGGAAATCCCCAATATCCAGAACATTCTTCAATAAATTTCCAAGGAACATGAAAACCCTAAAGAAATTGGGGAAAATCAAACACAAGGGGAGAAGAGCCCAGAAAAGGCCGCGGATGATGTTGCTGAGACAGATAAAGCAATGTCTGATAAAGGTGAAGAAAACAAATCCTCGTCGCATCCTGTGGAGGATTCTGAAGAAGAATCTAAGGACTCTGAATCCAGTCAGGACATATCTGTACCAGATAGAGAGCAGAAATCCAAACAGGTTCATGAGAAGAAATCTGACCACGATAGTGATTATCAGATGGAGGAAGAAGAAGAAGAGAGTGCTGATGACTTGTCTGAGGAGTCAGAAAAATTCAGCGAAAAAGAAAAGAAAAGAAGGGAAGACATTCGGAAAGGGAAACAGATTATGCCAGATTTGCCAAAACAATGACCAGTAACCAGAAGATCAACCGGGATCCAGATTGGAAACCCTAGACAACCATCAGTTGAGCACGGGCCAGTTCATCAGGACTCGTCTAGCGAGGAGTTTACTGCAAGTGAAACACACCCAAGCCAGATGCCTCCTGATCCAGATGATTTCAAAAGAACTGAAATCATATCAGTAAGAGGTTCCTTTACCCCCTACAGTTACTTTTTCCATGATAAGAAGGCTGCTCAATTATTCTGTAATTTTGTGAATTATCGAAAATTTACTTATTAGAAGAGGATTATGGTGTCTGATTTTGAAATGATTGCGTTAGATAATCTGCTTAAGTTTTTTAATCTTAAAAAATAGTTTGACTACAATGGGAAAATCAATGAGACTATTGTGAAGGAGTTCTTGTCCAATATCCCAAAGAAATTTGGTAGTCCTGATTGTCTGTTTACAACCAAAATTTATGTGAGGGGAATGGTAGTTAAGTTTACGGCTGAAAGCCTTAGAAAGTGGCTAGGACTTAGACAGTTTGAGGTTGATGAGGAAGATGATGAGAGATTCAACCTGTCTAACAATGAATTGCCAAAGAAATCAAAGGGGATACCTGGCCAGCTAGGAGATCCGAAATACCCTCAGCCAACATGAACCAGAAGTACAAACTTTTTCATAAGTTTGTCATGACAAATTTGGACCCTCTCACACATAAAACAGAGATCAACAGACCAAGAGCCATGCTACTTTATCAGCTGGGAACCAAACATGAGGTTAACTAGGGGAAAAAGATATTTGATATTATCAAAGGATGCATATCTGGTAGTGGACCCAGAAAATCTAAAACCTACAAACTACCGTTTCCTTGGGTGATATATAATTATTTGAAGGATCAGAGGGTTGAGGATAGAAAAGGGGATCAGCAGTCAAGACCTTTAGATCTACTCAGAAGGGATCACTGCTTGAGACTCATCTCACCTTCTTCCAGAACTCAGATGTCATCCGGTATAGAAGAAATTCAGCCAGATATTCCAGCAGAGTCTTCACTCAGGCAGGACATATCCTGCATTAAGTAAGATCTGAATCTGCTCAGGGAACAGTTCACTGACCTTAATGCTTCTCATTCTTTATTTTTTAAACGTTTTGATCCTCTGTGCAGTTTAATGGTGCATTGTTTGTTGTTGAATGGTCAAATGTTTACATACAAGGATGAAGACATCAGTGGATTCCTTAGGAGTTTTCTTTCTGTTGTGAATGAAGAGGCTGCTCAGAAGAAGCAGACAGAGAAGGAGGATGATCCAGGAAAAGTCAAGGAGGATGGATCTGGCGAACCAACTCCCCAAAAGAAGATAAAGAAGAGGACCGCTGAAGAAGGGTCTGGACAGGACACAGACAATAAGAAGGCTAAGAAATCAAAGAAACATCAAAATTGATGCAGTCTGGAAGAAACAGGAAGAAGAAGGAAGGAGAAATTCTCAAAAAATATTCATATCTTTTCTTGAAACACTCATTTTATTTTCAATTCTTTATGCTTTATGTCTTTAATTTCTATATATATTCTTTGACCTTATGTTAAACTCCCTATGGTGACTACTATATTTTGTAGGAAGATACCTTTTGAGCTCTGATATGGTTTAACAAATCATAAGGCTCTATTTTCACTCACTCTTCTGTAGGATTACTTTGACTTTTCTTCTTTATCAAAAAGGGGGATAAGGTATGATAGTAGTAGTAGCTCTGCTAGCTGATCAGGATATGTCTGGCGCATTGATACTGCTGATTTGATCAAGACATATCTTAACTCGGAAGCACTTTTTACATTTTAAAGTCTGATTTATGTGTTTGATTTATTTGAGTTTGTGTTTTGTGCTCCTGTGACATCTTTAGGGGAGTTTTATTACTAAGGGAGAGTGTTTGCCGTTTTTACACCTTTAAAACCCTTAGGAAATATTTTTGACACTTTGTGCTACTATGGATTTTGAAAAATTAGAAAAACCAAATAGGGAGATTGTTAGTACGAAAAATCCTACATCTTGGTATTACTAATTTTTGTCTAAAATGTCAAACTTTGTTTTAATATGTCATGATGTATCGCATGACTTATTTTACGTGCAATATTATTTTTAGCATGCAATTTGAGATGTCTTGAGCCGAAAGTTGAGTTGTGGCATGTGTACTTAACTTAAGGCACAATAATTGTATACATGTGAGGTTTCTATGTCACCTAGTTGTATAAGATTTACCATATTTAACTAGGAGTCCTAAATTAGGCGCATGTTGAGTTTCATTAGAATTAGGTAAGTTTGAGTTTATGGTAATTATCTATTCTAACTTTCCTTATTCTCCTACATGTGTATGGTAATGTTGGAGACTTGTTTTTCACAACAACTTGAAGACGTGCCTATATATGTATTATTTCTTTTGTAGGTCAATGATGCGAGAGTTGAGCCAAAGCGTTCTTGGAATATTGCTAAGAACTCAACCGAATTGAGCAAAGCCTTTGTGCGTAGATTTTATTCAAAGCTCGCTCGCAAAGAAAGACAAAAAAACACTGCCTTATATTGCAAGGCTAGGTCTTGCAAATCCGAACCTCATTGTTCACCGTGTTTGTGTTTGGCAAACCCTTCAAGTACGTGGTAGGCAACCATATTGGTGCAAGAGACATATCCACGGAGGTTGAAAGTAGTTTAGGAGGTCAAGTCATCCCAAGATGAGTTTGGGAGATCTCTAGGAGCTTGATGGACGTTCCGTAAGGCGCGCGGGAGAAAGAAGGAGAACGTGAGTTGGCTCATTGTCAAAAGGCGTAAAGAGGGAGTCTTTTATAATTTTACCTTTTGCATATTTAGTGTCTATTGTGGTTGCACTTTTTATTCTTTCTCTGTACTAAACTCACCTCTTAAATTAGTGGATTTGTTTGTCCTGTGACAAGGGTGCCCGCAATTTTTCCCAGTTGGGTTTCTGCGTAATCATTCTGGTGTTATTTAATTCCGCATTCATACCCGAACTAGACACATTTAAGTAGCGTTACACTTTACACCAGTAAAATGTTGCTAGGCAGGATACATCCTGACTAGAGTCTAGATAACTACCGTATTTTCATGGTGTATGCTGCCATGTTTATTTTTTATTGTCATTTTAACTTTCTATTAAATTGAGTATGAATGTCAAATAATTTCCAAAAAACAAAAAAGTATGAAGGTGAGTTGGTGGAGAAATATGTGAATGGCAGTGGCAATGGTGTATACATGTTTGCCGATGAAGAAGATTGTAATATGTTTATAAAAAAGAGGTATTTTAGTTAGTGGTGTCAAATTGGTTGGTAAGTGAAACCCTCCCGATATTTAAATTGATAACGGTACATTTATTAAAAGTATCAATTAATTGTGGTATATCTATAACGTAGTACAGTAATAAAACTTCGTTGTGAAAATATAATTACCCTATAACTACCCAAAGCTTAATTTATGACATCTAATATAAATTTAACATAGTTGAAACTTGAAATTGACTGAATTTAGGTTTAAATCATATCAAAAATTTATTGCCTAAATTATTATTCTTTTAGGTTCCCTTCCCAAAAAATATATATATATATATATTATTCTTTTAAGTTTGTTAATATTATTTTACTTATTATTTTTTATTAGTTTTTATTATTTAATTCAAAGAGTCCGTTTCTAAAACTTCCTGAAGGTTTTGTAACAAAACCTCCTTACTTGTGTGGCGTCACATAAAGTGGGAATTTTTGTTACAAAACCTCCGAAAGATTTTTGAAAATTTTCCTTCAACTATTAAATGTAGAAAGTAATCAATATATAACGTTTCTTAACGTTTACATTTCCTATTTTTCTCAAAGGTGATGTTTCTTATGTTCCAACATCAGCGCTGATTGTGTTTCTAGTGAAAAAATAAAGCTTGCCAGGATACCTTAAATAAGGTATTCCAGATCAATAAACAACCCACATGTAAGATTTGAGCTTGATTTTAACAATAAATTGGGATTTTTAAATCCACATGTGAGTTGTTAATTGGTACAGGAAGTTGAAGTATGGTACTCCGGGGGTACCATAATTTTGTTCTATTTCTAGGTTCTAAGACAAGTATCGAAAATATATAAAACGAAAAATACAACACTATATTGAAAATTAAATTTAAAAAGAAATAAAAAAAGTAAAACATATTCTAAAAGATTACTATATTATCTTTTTTTTCCCTTTTGAAGAGAGGGGTTGGTTGTGACAAAAAGTTACCTAAATAGCACACGTCTTGCACTTTGGCCGGCTAAAACACAAATTAAATATTCACACAGAAAAGGGAGCAGTAATAAGATGCATGGAACGGCATCATTTTCAACATCGAAAAATCGCTAAAGTATCCAACAAAGAAATTACACATAAGCAGAATAAAATTTACTACCTCCGACCCATATATTTACCTTGTCCACGTTTCCTTTTTATTTGTTTCATTTAATTTTTCTTGTTTCTTTATTTGGTGTTATTTTTTAAGTTTCTTTAGATGATCGGGTTAAAAATTGACAGCAGCATGAAATATACACCTGAGTCATAAAAAATAGCAGAAATACACACAATTTCTATACAAATACTTGGGTGTATATTTGAGAATAAAAAACATGGAGAATTAAACCAAAAAAAAAAAATCCTCAAATCAACACCTCGGAAGCCACCATAAGTGAAAGCAGTTGAGATGAAGTCCCGCCTCGAGGATGCCAAACCGTGTATTTATGTATGATGATTAACACTCACTCAAAATTTTTAATTCTGAGTAAAGAAGGAACAATATATCAAAGAGGATTAAAGTTACCGTCTCCCCAATTACAAGGTATGGTTTCATTCCCAAAAATTAATGAATCTCTGCCACATCAAGAAATCTTAACATCATGAAACAAAATAATGGTTGATGCGGCTTAAAAATATTTATAATGTCTGACAGATTAAGGCTGATGCAATTGTGCACTATCGTCAAACATCTAAAATTCATAATTAAAGCCTGGTTTTAATAACATCTAGATTTTTACTTCTATATAAACACCACTAGGAGGTCTGCTAATGTATATTGCTTCTTTTTGACTAAGTGTACATCTTCCATCCTATAATGAAGCCAAATTGAATATAGCCCTAACGTATTATGCGATCATCACAACCATCCTCTACAATCTCAAAAATCACAAATAAAACTCGTGAATAGGTAAGATTATCCAAAGCTCAACTAAATTATATATTCAACTATCCTAATCAACAAAAAAAACATGTTACGTGTTCCACTTTAACATATACATAAAACGATCATAAGTTAAACGCTCCCACGGTAAGAAAAAAAATCCAATTCTTGTAGCAAGGCACAAGTAATATGTTTCAAAGTGAAATTTAGTATTGAGACCATATTTTTGCTTCACATTACACATTAATTCATATTGTTGTTAAATAAGCTTAACCCTATACTTGAAGAAATTATAAGAAGCAACATATTAACTAATAGATGGGATCCGTATCATCGGAATGAATCAACGTAATGAACTGATAAACTAGGAAGCACTAATTGGCCAACAAGCATAAGCTAAAGATGTATAAATCAACTAGAAGATTAAAATCATCGCTAAGAATACTATGTATTGTGAAAATTCTAACAAGTATAAATATATAACAACCAAAACCAGTTATACAGACAAATATGACTACGTATCAAGATTCAGTATCAAATAGGGCAGTATCATACCTTTGTATCAAAAACCCAATCATATTAACGTTTTTTTAATTAATTAATAAATTGTTATTAATTAAAAAGATAAATAAACTGCTTAAATGCCTTCTAGATACTTAGGGTATATATGAAATGCCTTCTAGATACTTAGGGTATATATTAGAAAAATATATTACAACAATAGGGAAATAAAATAAGGACAAATTTCTATTAAAAAACGAGAATCAGTAAATTTAAAATTCAAATACTAAAAACCTATGAGAATCAGATCGATATCTATATTAGATTACACTCATATTACTAAGGTATTCTAAAATAATTAATATATCTAATAATAAATATTTAACCCCTAAAAACTTGGAGTAAATTTGATAATAAATAGTGTAAAGGTGCAAAAAAAAAATGCATGCAAATGCGAAACATGACCCGAAAAATGGTGTGAGACATAATTTCGTCTTCTAATTAAACTCATTATCCTTTATATTTTTAATTCTTTACACTTACACCATTAACTTATTTTCTCGTATTTTTACTTTAACATTATTATCATAAAATCCTATATTGAATGATATCTTCATCCTAAAATTTTTATTATGGAAATTGCTTAAAATTAAAATAAAAAGAAATGTAATATTTAATTATATAGCTATATATTTTCATATGATTTTAAAGTACACAAATCAATTTTTCTAATTATATTCGATCACTATGAACATGAAAGGATAATTAGACAAAAAAATTTGAGGAAAAATGCAACAGAAACTTCTAAGGGCTTAAATATTATAAGAAACAAAGATTAGGGACGTTCAGCTTAATGTTATGTGTTTAATAAAATAAGTAGTGTACGTAGATATAATTAATCAACAGTTTTTCTTTGTTAAAAGTTCCCAAAATTTTTGATTCAAAGTTTCCTCAAAGTTTCTGTTAAGTTTCCATTAAGTTTCGAAATTAATTAAAAAAATAAGAAACTTTTTTTAGTTTTGAAAATGTTTCCGAGAGTTTTTCAAAGAGTTTCAGTGTCCGAAACTGAAATGTTAGCTTATAGAGATTTCCATGCTTCATATGTTATAGCTTGTAGAGTATCCCCACCCCAAAACAAACACAAAAAATAAAATAAAATAAGATAAATAATTAAATAAATAAAAATAAAAAAATGAACCCTTAAATTATAGTATATACTTAAATTTTATTTTTTGGATATAAAACAACAAACAATATACTAAAATGTTAAGTCACAAGAAGCCATGAGCTATCAACTTGAATTTCCAATGCGACTCTCTTACATTTCTATATAATTTCCTCTTTCGGATTTTTTATGACAAAAACCCTTATTATTGATAGGGGGTTTGAAAAAAGGTAACTATATTGACACCACTATTTTTTATAATCACACAACATCTTTAATTTACTACACATTCTTAGATTTTCTTATCTATTGTACTTACACTCTTAACTTTTTTTAATTATATATATATATTTACTTTCTATTGACTTGAATATATTATATTTAACAAAGGTTTTCATCCAAAAAATTTGTTCAAGAAGCTGCTAAATACTTCAAATAAGTAAAATATGGCAAATTGTTAGGTGAAAATTAATTTTTTTCACTGTTTAGGAGTCCCATGATAAAAGAAATTGGATGAAAATTATTATTTAAGACAAGAAATATTATTAGATAAAAAAGTTGTAAAAAAGAAAGTAATAAAAATGTATAAGAGTGTAAATGGAAAAATATATAAAGTTCATGTACCATTTATATAAATAAAATGTGGTATGTTTATAAAAAAAGTGTAATGCCAATATATTTTCCCTTTGAAAAAACACCTTGTTTCTAAAACTATTTTTTAAAAATACTCTATTCCATTGCAAAAGTACCATTAACTATTTTTTATTCAATTCATTTATTATTATTAAATTCATATTTAATATATAATTTTTGTGGCCACTTAGTAAAAGTTGTCACCCCTACTGTCATCACTTAGTAAAATCCGCCCGTACTTATTAAGGAATATAGTGATAGCAAAATAGATCCGCCGCTGCCGCCACTTCCACCATCACTGACGCTTTAATATGATACATGATAGCAATCCTTAGTAACATATAGTAACAAATTGAAACAATTCATGACAAAAATCACCGGAATAACAGTGTTCTCCAGTGAAGGGATATCATCATAACCATGGCAAAAGTCATTATAACAAATTGAAAGTAATAATAAAAGCATGGTAACAAATTGTAACAATGTAGATCCTCCTTGAACGACCCCAACCCCCGGCCCCCCCCCCCACAAAAAAAAATAATAATAATTCATACCACCACCGACAAACATGCAAGAAAAAACAGTAGTAATAAACATTATAATATTCGTTTTTTCTTCAAATAAGGGACTGGTGGTTCTTGTCTATGTATACTAGTTACTACCTCCGATTGGTCAAGCAAGGCAGGAAACGAGGAATTAATATCACAACGGAGCGAGTCAAGATGTTGATCGATTATCGTGGATGAATCGTATAAGGCTAGTCGAGCAACGACAACAAACGAGGAATACTAAAGGGGATAAAGTCAAGATAAAGTCAACAATTCGTGGGGGTAGGTGAGTTTTCATAGGCTGGGGCCGTGTAACCATCTACCTTATTTTTAATTATTATATAATTTCTTACAGAACAATTTTATTCATATGATTAATACTAAAAGAAAAGATAAAAGAAAATATGAAATGATATTGTGGTGTGGTGATATAATTCCAATATGGCAGGCTTTGGGTGGGGCAGAAGTATTGGGAGTATCACCCACTGGTTTGTTGGTCGCAAGTCAAATTGACATCTCAATTTTGGCTAAATTGACAAGATATAATCACAGTTTTTATCTTATTGTACAATCTTATCTTAATTTTTAAAACTTGACAATTTTAACCTCAAATCTCATCTTTTTGATATAATGTAACTTTTTTAACTTAAATGACTATAGTTCCTCTGTAACGCCCAACAATTTCATTTAATTAAAGATAATTTCATGGTCGTTTGGGATTTTTCCTAAAATTTTAAGAATAAAATAAAGTATTGTATTTGATTTTTATAGAAAAATAAAGGATAATTATTTATTTTTAAGATGGCGATTATCTGTTAAGGATAATTACGATATTTACCCTAGAGTGAATGTGCAATTAAATAAAAGTTTAATTGTGGTTAGGCCCTTAAAGAAAACTATAAATATGAGTGAAAAATAGAAATATTTATATGAATGTTCAAAAACTTTGACGGTATGTTGTTAGAAAATTCCCTCATTTTCCTGGTCGACCAACTGGTCGACTGGAATTTTTATCCAGTCGACCACAAAATTTGTGGTCAACCAAAGGCTAAAGATTTTAGCGTTTTGGTTGGCCGCAATTAAGGCGGTCGACTGCAAAATAACATTATTTCTATTTTAATATCATTTTTTATACTTTTTCTTAAATGGTAAAAATAATCCGTTGTTGAGGTTAAATATTTATAAACCATCGTGTGTTTTACATCCAACATCTTTAATGAGTTCAATTCTTGCTACGATAATAATTTGCTATATTTTTATTAGTGATTTGAAGTTTTGTTAGATTATCGCGACTACATACAAGTGTAAAAACTTATTTCGTAAACATCCTAAAAGTTGTAATTGGTCAAATTCATGTAACGCAATCAAATTTGTCAATGTTAAATAGTTTTTGCTAAATTTGTTGAGTATGCTTGTGATAATTTATTAGTTTATTTGCTAATGCTAAATAAGTTTTCTTATGCAATCAACATTTACACAAGTATATAGAATCGATAAATAAGTTGTTTTTAAAAAAAAATTAATTTTTTGAAAATTCGTGCAACACCTGAGTAATAATATACTAGTTTTATATAAATGGGTAAAAGCAATAGGCACGTGAACTCATAAATGGCTCTCGTTGCCTTTTGTACAGCAATTTTTATTACAAGCAGAATACGTTGAGTACAAGTAGATTAACTACGCAGGGTCCATGATAGGAGCCAGCTTAGTAGCTAGAATGCAGGGAGAACTTTGACAAGAAGAGGAGCTTTTTTATGGACCGTAATGCCAAAGGCTTCAGCCATGTCCAAATCTTTTTCAGCCGCCAAGTCAAATTCGCACATCAATTTTGCTAATGCAAGCTCAGCAACGCCCATTGCAAATGTAATACCTGGGCAGCCTCTACGCCCAAAACCAAACGGGATGAGCTCAAAATCGAGCCCTTTGAAGTCTATTTTTGTTTTCAAGAACCTTTCTGGATCAAACTCTTCAGGATTTTCCCACAAAATGGGGTCTCTTCCGATTGCCCAAGCATTGATGATCACTCGAGTTCCAACTGCAATGTTATACCCCATTAATTCAGTGTCTTGGACTACTTCTCGAGGGAGGAGTAATGGAAACGGCGGATGTAGTCTTAGGCTCTCTTTGATCACAGCCTTCAAATAAGGCATTTTGTCAAGATCTTCCTCTGATATCTCTTGTTTGTTTCTGGCTGCTAGTCTCACCTCGTTCTTCAGTTTCTCCATGGTTTCCGGGCGCTTTAAAAGCTCTGCGACTGTCCACTCTAAAGTAGTATATGTGGTATCAGTACCGGCAGCCAACATATCCTATCATAAACAAAATGATTAGATTAATGTTTCAATATATTAATCTGCTGCTTAGACTTGGAGGCAGAGAAAGAGGGTTTCTTACAAAAACAACAGCCTTGATGGTATCGGTTTCCAGAGGGGAATCCGAAGTTTTCTCCCTCTGAATCTCGAGCAATATCTCCAAAAGATCCTCCTTTCTTTGAGTCTCATTTCTATGCTCTTGAACAATACTTGACAAGAATTGATCAAATGATTTAGCCACCCTCTGTAACTTGGCATCAAAACCGTTCACTTTCGTTACCCATTTAAGCCATGGAATGTAATCCCCTGGATTGAAAGAGACCATTAACTCACTAGTTTCATGCACCAGAGACTCAAAATTAAGGCTATGTTCTCCACCACCAAAATTCTTCCCCAGGGTTACCCTAGTTAGAGTACCATTAGTAAGCGACACCAATAGATTGCTCAAGTTTATCGGAGACGTTGAAGAAGAGCTCAAACGTCTAATTTCCTCGATCATAAAGGATGTTTCTTCTTCTCTTATGTTTCGAAAAGACTGAACTCTCTTGTTGCTCAAAAGTTGAAGCACGCATATACTCCTAACATGTCTCCAGTACTCACCATACTGAGCGAAAGCTACGTCTCTGGATCCATAAGCAACTTTATCCATGACGTTTGATTTTGGCCTATTTGAGAAAATCAAGTCCTGTTTTTTGGCAATTTCTCGAACAACATCAGCAGAGGAGATAATTACTGCTGGTACACTGCCCAGATGAAGCATCATCAACGGGCCATATCGCTTGGATAGTGCTTGGAGCGAGCGATGGGGGAATAAGCCGAGTTGGTGAAGATTACCAATCACCGGAAGCCTTGGCGGACATGGTGGAGCCGTTTTCCGGGATTGTGTAGCTCCATTGAAGTACCACTTGAAGAGGAGGAGGATGAACAGGGTGAAAGAAAGCAGAGGAATTATCCACTGTGAAAATGAAATCATTTTGATTTTTTGTTTCTCAACAGCAGAAAATTGTAAGAAATAAATAAGAGATCTGCTTCCCTTAAACAGTAAACATCAATATCGAAAAGCCTTTTCAATTCTGCAACAGTGATTGAGACTAGCTTGCCTTTTTTGACTCTCAGTTTAAAATTACTACAGGTCTACAATATATACTATATTTGTCAATTAAAACGAAATAAATAAGATAAGATTATATTTTGAAAAAAAAAATATTACCTGTAATCGCCGCCGTAGTGACAAATTTGAAGGGATTTCTTCCCCAAATCATACCATCATATCGTGTTAGCTGATTATTAGAGCTGGCTGCAATCAAATCAACAATGGCAACTTGCCAGAGAAGGAGACCTTGACCCTCATTAAAAAATTTGAAAGTCACTTGTGTTGATATATTATTATAATCTCACATTTGATTCTTCATTTCACTGTATGTGACTTTTTATTTTTTTTAAAACAATATATGTGACTTTTTAATTAACTTTGTGCTCTTTTATTTTTTATTTGTGACTTTTTAATTAAATTAGATTTTTCACCCTTACGATGCACGGTGTAGAAATCTAGTAAAAAAGTCATGCATCAAAAATAGTGAAATAAAAATTTAAATGTTTGCTGTTGTAGATTAATATAAAAA
Organism: Nyctanthes arbor-tristis; assembly: GCA_963692815.1. Lineage (NCBI taxonomy): Eukaryota > Viridiplantae > Streptophyta > Magnoliopsida > Lamiales > Oleaceae > Nyctanthes > Nyctanthes arbor-tristis. The sequence continues at coordinate 16,878 of CAVNYN010104752.1, forward strand.
ATATAATGTGCAAAAAGGTGGCGATGTACAACAGCAAATTAATAATAATGATAATTAACCACTGGCTTGTACAATTAAAAAATTAATCTAAAATACAATTTATTAGTAATTATGTGAGCCAAAAAAAAATTGATCAAATGAAAGTTTGATAACAACGTTTAATCATCCATGAAAATTGTAGTTTTACGATTCAAGTTCCCAATGAAACTCCTAGCGATGACCATCCTGTAACCTGATCAAAGCAAATATTAATCTAACGAATTATATGTAATTATGAATAATGTGAAAATATGTACTATTGCCTTAAGTATGAAATTTGAAAAATCCAAATTGATTTAAGTATGAAATTTGAGATTTGAAGTATTATGCTCTTATTAATACTTAATAACTTATTGGATCTTTTTTTCTATGCCATGAAAAACATTCGTAGTCTTTGTTTTTTATGATTTCCACCAGTGCGTTACACGGGTAAAGCTCTTACAAAAAAATTCTTGAATAATGATACACACTAAATTGAATAAGAAAAATAAATACTAAAAGATAAATGTTGTCCAAAATGTTAATACATCAAATGTGATTATTTATGAAGTTCCTTATACCTCTATCTATCAGCATAGTCCATGCTTTTACCCGTGCAACGCATGGGAAGTTTCTTTAACAATATACTTCTTATAAAAGATATTATAAAACTTTAGGAGATTTACAATTGTAAGAAATCATTTCTTATATATGTGTCAACTGTTTTTTTCCAATTGAAAATTGAAAAGTAACTATCGCAATTTAACAAAATCACTTCCGGTTGCAATTTTTCACTTGGCACCCTTCTTGGCTGCTGCTTTGGTGATTTTAGCGCCCATAGGATTCTTCGTCCACACTTTTAATGACAGCAACAACAGGAGTCATACGCATATCCCTCACAACAAAACAACCAAAATGTCGATATTTAAAAGATGTCTTCACAACCGTGCGCTTGGGTTGAAGGCATCTACAACATACCAACATTACCATTTTTCAAGAAATTGGGCTCCTTCTCTGGCGTCTTACTTGAATGACAATTCCCTGGCATATCCGCTTCCAATCTCAGCATGGTGGTTCATGATGATGACTCGGGAAGTCAAGCTAGAAGCATGCATGAGTGACATGTTCTTCTTAGCAACCTCCTTCCCAAACATTTCAATAATATGCTTGTCAATGCCACCAAGGTTGTTAAATCAAATGTCTGGTTGCGTTGACTTTCCACAATTGTCATAGCCAATGACCATGATGTTAATGTGACTCTTCTCCTCTCCGATGAAGAATTTCTAAAATTGAAGCTCTTATAAAAAAAAATACAAGTTAGATCATAATATTTACAAAAGTACTATCAAGTTACATATACGAGGAAATTACAGATAATTTTGGTTAATAACCAAAATTGATACAAATTCATGTACTCAAATCAAATATTAAATTATACTATTAAAAAAATCAAAATTATAGTTTAGTAATTATAATTCCAAAAAAAAAACCTGTTTCTATTTCTAACTATGTCTTCCTTTTTGGCACTTGATCAATTGTGGTATCCTGGCAGGTCCACTATTGCATGCACCTTGTCTCAAAATCGCATCAAATTCAGAAAGGAAGTGCATTTAGAAAAGCAGGAAGTTTAACCCGCTTGAGAAAAAAAACACCATTATTATTATTATTATTATTATTATTAATATCATTATTATTATTATTATCATCATCATTATTATTATCATCATCATCATCATCATCATTATTATTATTATTATTCAATGCACCAGCAACCCAAATAATTGTGGGTGTTTAAAAGTTGTAACTTAAACCATATTTTACATTTAATAAATTTCGTTTCATAAAATGATAGAATTCAATTTTTGAGAAACTATATATGTTAAATGAAACTATTCTTTCTACTAATCTTAAAACTACATTAGTGAAAGAATTAATTAGAAAAATTTCCACTCCCCCAGTCCATCAGAAAGGTAGTCAAAAAGCAATTACACGACATAAATTCGGTAAAAGAGGTGGCACAATTATTATTTGTTTTAATTTTTTTAGAACAAAAGGAACGCCAATCTTTTTTATCCCCAAAATTGATCATACCCAATGAAGATGATGGCTATAATAGACTTTTATCACAATTAGAACAAACTTCCAAAAATTGACTTTCGTTTCACATGCATAAAATCTAGAAAAGTTTTGTGTTAGGTCATGAATAATCTAGAATTAGGTCATGACCATTGGAGCTGGCGGATAAGAGATAAAGGTAAGGCCCAACTAAATCAATTAAGTTAAGCCCGTTAGAAATAGTTCTGGCCCATTCAATGAGTGCCTGGCAAATTGTGTTATACTGCCTAACAGGCTTAAGGCAAGAAAAATTAAGCTAATCCCACCAGACAATTAATTAATCAATTATGCTATACAACTCCTTTTTAATATGTGTGTGTGTGTGATTTTTCTATATGTGACTCTTTAGTTAAATGTAATTTTTTATTGTGACTTTTTTTATACATGTTTTTTTTTTAAAAATCAAATATGACTTTTTCTATGTATCTTTTTAATAAAATGTGACTTATAATTGAATGTAACTTTTTCTATTTGTAACTACTTCTAATTGAGTATAACTTTTTTATATGTGACTTTTTAATCAAATTGAATTTTTCCATGTGACGTTTTTATTGAAATGCGATTTTTTCTATTTATGACTTTTTCTAAGTGTCTTTTCACGAAATGTGATTTTTTTAATATTAAATGTGTCTTTTTAATTTTCTTTGTGACTTTTTAATTAATTATTACTTTTTTCCATGTGTTATCTGTGACTTTTTAGTTAAGTATGTCATTTCTATATATTTAGTCAAATGTGGCTTTTCTGTTTGCCACTTTTTAATAAGTGATATTTTTTTGGGTTACATGCCATTTTTTTATCATATACGACTTTTTAATTAATTGTGACTTTTTTCTATGATATGCGACTTTTTAGCTAATTGAGTATGCCTTTTATATTATATGTGACTTTTCTAATTTAAAAGTAATACAAATGTGACTTTTATATAGGTGAAATTTTGAAACAAATGTGATGATGATAAAATTTTTATATGCGACTTTTTAATTAAAAAGTCACAAAAATGTGACTTTTATGTATGTATTTTTTTTATGAAAATGTATATATAAATATAACATCTATACGTAAATAATTTTTACATGTGACTTTTTAAGTTAAATGTGACTTTAAAAGTCTTATTTTTTTACTATTTAACTAAAAAATTACAAATACAATAGAAAAAGACACATAGCTGTGAGTGAATAATAATAATAATCTATATATTAATAATAAGAGATGTTTGTCTGGTATGATATTAATAATAAGAGAAATTTATCTGATATGATTTTTCCGGTTACTGGTCTGGCATCATAAGGATTCTGATGACGTCATTTGTTAAATTATATATATATATATATTAATGTTTTTCACTGCATCTACCTTCTCTTTTCTTAATTAGCGTTTCCTAAATTATGGCAAGTTCACTATATCTTATTTATCTTTTCATAATTATGTTTTCCTAAATTATATCCTTTGCCATCAAAAAAATCTAGGTTCGTTGGGTTTTTGGTGATTTAGCTTGGGTCATTCAAAATTTGGATTTTATTTGATATTGTTTAAATTTTTGCTGATTTCTAGCTTTATGTCATTATATCTCTCAACTTTTGTTAATAATTACTTGATGTTAAATTTGTTAATAGCTACTTGATGATAACTTTGACAGCAACAATCAGCTTTTGGGTTATCCAAAATAAACATGTTTATTGCACTACTTCTTAATTTCTATTGACAGTCGAGTTATTCCAAAAACTTAAATATGAACTTGCTCTGTTTGTACTCTCCTTACCTTTCTAATGAATTATATATATTCAATAACAAACTGGACCTCTGTGAGGTTCCACCAAATTGTTTTTAATTTTGAACATTAGATGTATGAGTATAGTAGATTGATGAATTTTGAATTTGGAGATATTGAATAATACTCATTTCTTGAAATAAAATATTATTTTATTTGTGATAAATTGTGAATATTTTACAACATTTTTTTGGACCCTAAGTAGAACAAACTTACATCCCCTAATTAATTTTAGTTTATCACAAACATTATCTAAGAGAAATTAAAAGCAATGAATCATGCCGTAGCAAATGATCTCATATAAAAATGTATAAGTTTAATAGAAACTTATCCTGCAATTTCATATCCTTCTAAAATAATTACATGGTCTTCATTTCGCTGCACTTCACTACAGAAATGTTAGACGTTTTGCATCTCGAAAGTTTCTTTTCAGAGAATTATGCTGAGAGTTAAATAGTTGATTGATGGATATATAGACAAACACGCATGCATGAATACATACTTTGCCTTAGAGCTGGGATTCCTTGAATATTTTTATTTCATAAGTGAGCTCTTTTTTTATGTCCCAAGAAGATAATTAATTTATGATTCTTGGTTTTCTCATTTCAAATGTGCAACAGATAAGAAGTAAAAATAGAGAATATGGGTGATTACGTGATACAAAAACAGGGTTGAAGCATCTAATTTGGTTTAACAATAGCAAATGGTTCTGGCAGTGTCCCTTTTAGGGACAATTTCTTTTATTTTTAGGGTCATTGCTGAAAATAAATAGCCAGCAATGGGTGAATGAGATGCTGGCATTTGGGGAGACATTAATGAGGCGTAATACCGAGTTCTTGGAAATGTAGAACTTGCTGAAATGGCCTCAGAACATTTACTGTATTTAGAGTAAGATTTATGTTGAGCGAAAAAGTCAAGGGAAAAAAGTTAAGGGGAAAAATTTAGGGGGAGAAAAACTATTTTCAAATAATGTATAGAGAAAAACCTAAGGGAGAAACATTTAAATTGGATATGTGTCAAAATTTGATTGATTTAAATATAGATTTGTTGGTCAAGGAAAGTGGGTGAAATGGGTAAATGAGGAGCTAATTTGGGTTTTTCCACCCTAGATTAATCTTGATCTTAGGGCATCCACATTGGTGTTGTTAGATTTAACTATTTACATAAGTAATAAAATATGATTTTAGTAACCGTTAAGTGAGATCGGAAGAGCACACGTCTGAAATTTAGCTATTAATATCTAATACATTAGTGGTGTTAAATTTACTACTTTCATTTATTATACATTTTGTTAGATATCAGGTTTTATGTCCCCTTCTGGGTTGTACCATTTTTTGAGATATTAATAAAAATTGTAGGTGGATTCCAAACCTCCACTAGCTAGGTAAGGCGGGCACCTAAAAACAATGTAGCAGTTTAGTTGGTGCTTTGATTAAAAAAAAAACTTATAATTCAACTTTAAGTTAAAAAAGTGCGGCCATGACTAAATTAATTCAACGTATAAACAATATAAAGAATAAAGAAAATAAATATGATTGGTCACATGAGTTGTTAAAATTATTGTTAACTTTAACAATATAGTTAACAAGTTGTTAAAAAGATTCATTTAACAACTTCATAACACTACCAATGTAATTACACTTTTGAGTTGTTAACTAATAACTTTACTAATACCCTAGTTTAACACTGCTAATGTGGATGCTCTTAAACCCATAAAATTCTAACTACAGAATAATTATTGTCAAATTTGTAGGTTGATTCTAGAAATTAGAAGAATGTTCATCAACTTCAGAATATATTATGAAAAACATAGGATTTTAAACAAAACAGGTTTTAACTGGACTGAACTGAATAACATCACCCATATATTTGACTTTTTAATTGTTCTTTTCTAAATTATTAATTTTTAATGTACATCCAATGAAGAATAATTACTTCAATTTATATATGCTTTCATTGAAATTTTTTATTGTGTTGTTCTCGTGTAACGCATTGTGAGAATTCCGATCTGTAATAATAATAATCTATTAATATTTAAATCAAGAGTTGCGGTGCCTATAGACACCGTAATTTTCCCGCGGTGTATGTAGATACCTCACTCTTGCTATAAATTGTAGCTTACCACAAGTTTTCCTTAAATGTTATTTATTATTTTCCTATTTTAAACGCTTGCAAATTAGGTATTCAGTTTTCCTTATATGTTATATTTTTTTATACGCCTATTTTCGACGTTTCCTATCTTAGACGTCTACAAATTGGGGGATTCCTTTTGTCCACATTCAAATCTCCTCTCCTTATCAATTCTAGATCTTTCTCATTCTTTCAAATTACATTTTGCATATTCAAATCCGTGTAAAGATTAAGTTCTTTAAATTATCTGATATATTCGTAATGTATTAAATTTCTAAACAGTTGGTGAATCATTTTGCCTACTTTATTATTATGTTTCAAATATATATGCTTTATATTTTTAAAGTACAGTATTAATAATCAATACAGTAATGAACATACAGTAGACACCGCCTAAATTGGTATGTCCTTTTCAAAAGAGCATGTCCACTTCCTTTAGTATCCCAATTTGTTTTTCATGCAAATGACTATTATTAGCTAGGGTGTAGTTGATTGCAAAAATTTTCTATCTAAATTTTAACTTTTGCGCTTTTAATTCACAAGTAGAAATGAAATTTAAATTCCATGGTACAATCTTACTATCTTAGTAAGCATAGCTTTTCTATTTTCTCTAGAAAACAATTCCCACCTCCCTTTGAAAATATCAACATCTTATTTTTAGTCATCTCTTTATTTATACGTTATGGACAAATTATATTGGGATGGTTTTTCTCAATAATTCATGGTTATTTTTTCTTATCATATTCTGAATGATTATTTGCTTTCTTTTCTTTACAATGTCTTTTTTTTAGACACTGCTTTATTTATATGACAATAACAATTTAGATTGTGATACTCTTTCTCAATAATTCACATTTCATGGAACAATAATTTTTTTTATGGCCACCCAAATTATTCCAATTGAATTAGCTTAGATTAATTAAATGAATAATAAATAATAAAAAAATCTAAAACGCAATGTAAAAGAATAAAACATGGTCCAAAAGATTGTAGACTACACTGAGTTGGCCGAATGGGGAACATGTTAATCATACTGAATTGTATTGATTCATTTAACATTATAGATGAATTCGTGAAAATAAAACCCATTTCCTACCAAAAGCAAATTCCTATTGCAACATTTAATACTAATTTTTAGAACATAAAAACTTTTCTGCAGCCTAAATATGCATTGAGTACTTTAGGTATGAAGTAACTATATTTTTCTTCATCTATTATTTTCAAGAGATGTTAATAAACTTCATCTATTATGTTACCTTACACTGAAATATTTTTATTGTCGTAACAAGTATTTATTGGCTCTTATTTTATATTTTAATTGCTTTAACGAATCATTCTGAAAGATTATATTTTCTCTATCCTAACTTTAGACAATATCCTTATTTCATTTATGTATGTCAATTAATCATACCATTTATGATTTTTTTTTTTTGTAAACATCATTTATATCTCACCGATGAGATCAATGGGTTATATATATTAATACATTAGGAATTGAATACATACAAATAAGAAAATTACATAATTGTCAAGCATTTTTTATGTGTCAATACAATTTTCTTATTTTTCTATGTGATTTTGCTTTCATTAACGTTGAAACCTACTCCTTTCGGCTAAACAATCAGCGTGGGTGGCAAAAACCATTTTTTTGAGTTCGTATGTGCATGCTACACAATCTAAACAGACATGCATAGATGTTTGATGGTTTTGTGTCATTTGAGTCTTTGGCTTTTGCTACAGGATACTAATATGCATGAATGGAATAATTGGATTGACATTGTGTAAATTAGATGATTATTCAAGATGAAATATTTGACATCTCTTTTTTAATTTTATATTATAATCTTTTATCCGTTTTTCTACTTGTGTATTGCACGGGTGCTATACTAGTAATAATAATAATACGAGGAATATGGGTGCAACAAATCATAGGCTTCAGAGATGTGTTTTGGGCCTTTTGGCCTTATATGGGATATCATTTGTGTCGTGTTGTTCCTGCGGTGTTTGTTTCGACTGTAAATTTCAAGTTGCGTGTCATTTGTGCGGTAGTTTTGTAAACTCCCCTTATTCTTATAATATAAACATAAATTGAATATATTATATACTTTTGTAATATTTTAAGCATTATGTAGGGGGAAAAATGGAAATAGCTGGGCGTTGGCCAACAAGGGCTGTGGCCTGTCGTAGCCCCAATTCTCTCTCACAAAGACCCCACTAAATGTATCCCTGGTCATAGATTGGGTGAGTTTTATAAAGGAACTACTTGTTGGTTTTAAATCATTCTCAATATAGTTGAAATATTTGATGTATTTAGTCAAGTAGTAGGCCGTGAAGGTTTCGAGGAACTTGATACTAGAAAGTGAAATGCGGAGATGGTCAAGTAATGGCCGCAGCGGTTATGGTACGTTGAAAAAGGGAAAAATTAGGAGATAAAGGTGTTTTTAGGACTTGATTGTAAAAATAAGAAGTGCAATGTCCTTTTGTAAAAATAAGGTGAACCACCCCACCCCACCCCACCCCACAAAATCAAAATTAACCCATCTATCTCCCCGTTGTGTTCGATTTTTATCTGCCACTATCAAAGTTAGTACTATCACTGCCGCTGCCAAGGTTCACACCACCATCGTCGCCGCTTAGTTTCTCTTCTCCTATTATCTGTCGATCGCAAAATCGCGATCTAAAATCAGATCGTGAAATTGCTATCTGATTTTAGATCACAATTCCACGATTAGAAATTAGTAACAAGGTTGTAGGAATTTGGAGTTTTTTTGGGTGTCGTGGCCACTAATTTGAAATTATATTAGAGTTTCATATTATGATTTGCAATTTGCAGCAACAGCAACCGCAACCGCAACATTGTGGGGTGGGGTGGGGTGGGGTGGGGTGGGTGGGGTGGGGACTTGGCTGGGGTGGGTTGTGTTGTTAATGACTCGGGTGGTGGTCGTGGTGATTGTGTTGTTGTAACTCAGTTGTTCCGCTGAGTTACATTATTGTGACTCAATGTTTTGGAGTTGTGTTTGATTTTAACTCGGTGTTTCGGTGAATTATTTCTGTTGTGACTTGGTGTTTTGGTGAATTGTTTTTGTTGTGAATCGGTGTTTTAACGAGTTGTTTTTATTGTGACTTGGTGTTTTGGAGTTGTGTTAATTTTGACTCGATGTTTTAAAGTTGTGTCTGATTTTGACTCGGTGTTTTAGAGAATTGTTTTTGTTGTGACTCGATGTTTTGACGAGTTATTTTTATTGTAACTCGGTGTTTTAGAGCTATGTTTGATTTTGACTCAGTGTTTTAGCGAGTTGTTTTTGTTGTGACTCGATTTTTTGGAGTTGTGTTTGATTTGTTTTGACGAGTTGTTTTTGTTGTGACTCGATGTTTTGACGAGTTTTTTTGTTGCGAATTGTTTTTGTTGTGACTTGGTGTTTTATGAGTTTTTTGTTGTGACTCGGTGTTTTATCGAGTTGTTTTGTTGTGACTCAGTGTTTTTGACGAGTTGTTTCGATATGACTAGGTGTTTTGGCGAATTGCGATTGTTGTGTATAAAAAGAGTTGAAACACCTGATTTTTCAAAAAAACCATCATGTACTTTAATTTTAAAAAGTGTATAAAAAAACTTTTGTATTTTTTAAGTTATCCCTTGAAAAAGAAAGAACGGAGGGGAGTAACAATATCGCTGATTGCAGCGGCAATCAAGAAAATGAATGAAAGCGAATAAAAGGTGATTTTTTTCTTAACATTAGGGAGGAGTAGTAGTAGCAGTATAAACTCAAATTCAGGATAATAAGGGGTTTTTTACCACTTGAAGTATCATCCTTGATCAAAAAGAATGAAAGTTGAAATGGTACTTTCATGGTTTTTTGCCTATGTGATTTTTGTTCCTTGCTTCCAAAACAATGCTATTATATGGTTGAATGTGTTTTCAAGAAGCAAATTCCGTCACGTAGCACAATCTGTCCAAATCTAACACCATAAAAATTACCTTGAGAAATCATGCAGTTAACAATAATATTATTAGTACCTAAATTATATTCTACTTATTTAATTGTTCATTTATCCCTTCTGTGATTCGTATATAATATTCATATTTGTATTAGAAAGTCATTATCAATAGCGATAGTAGGCGCAATTTTCTATTCCGAATAGTTTGACAAGATTATTTGCCACCAATTACAATCATCACCAAAGCTACCTTGACAATCTAGGCTGCTGCGAAGAACACAAAACTCATATTGACAAGAGTGTGTAATCTTTTTGACTGATATATTTTAATACTTGGGCATTTGTGTTTTCTAGATAGAATAATAATTGAGCATTCGTCGATCTATGTGTGAGTACTGAGATCGGAAGAGGCATAAAGATGTTGAAAATAGTCGTGTAGTCATAGTCGTATACTCGTTGTTTTGACCAAATATTTACGGGTCTCGTTATTTGTTATGTACGAGTAATATTTAAATAGAACACGTTCATGGTATATTTAATCTCACCGAATTATTTTAGGGTAAATAAAAAATTATGGTCTAAAAGTAACACTTTGAAATTAAGTGATTCGGATATTAAAGCAGGAATTTCATATCCCACGTCGAAATTAATAGGCAAAGCGACCTATTTATATGAAATCATGTTTAGGAGATTAATTAATTAACCTAGGTTAACTAATTACTTTGTGTATTGTCAAATTAATTAGTGTCATCCGAATTCTTCAAAAAGTGTGAGTTGGTTTGGAGGGTGTCTATTAAGTTCAAAACCAACTATATTCAAGAGTTGTCTCTATTCATTAGCACTTTTTAGTACATTATTTATAGACCCACACACGTGCATTTTTCATTCAAATTGCATTCAACTTTTCCAAAATTCATAAAGAGAATAAAAAACATTTTTCGTTGCCAGACAACTACATCACATGAATGAAACCAATATTGGTTTCATAGATGAATATTGGTCTCTTTCACATTTGGTACCATAATGGCACTAGAAAGGTAGTGTTAGATCAAATTTACGTGAAGACAACGCCACATCCAAATATAATATCGTTATTATTAATTAACCCCACGGATATAATGTACATGAATAATTAATTGGTCCATAACTCCCCCCCCCCAACACCCCAACCCAACGCAAACCAACCCAATCCAACCCAACCCAAATTTTTTTGGGAAAAATAATTAATGTTGAAATTATCCCACAACTTATAATTAGTCACAAATTAAGGTGTTACTACATCTGTCCTAAAATGATGGTCCAGTTTGCTTTTTAAAAAGTATTTGAAATATTAGTTATCTTATATATATACCCCTATTTAGTGTGCATAGTTATCAAAGAAATAATAATTATTAAAATAGAATAATTAATAAATGAAAAGGTATAATAGGGAAATTATATTAAAATTTAGTTTTCTAGTACTATTAAATGAAGTTTTCTTAATCTATGTGAAAAAGGAACATGACTATCTTTTTTTGGATGGAGGTAGTATTAAAAAGTCACATAGAAACAAAAAAAAAATTACATCTAACTAAAACGTCGTGTTTTACTAAAAAAATCATATAGAAAGTTCATACGTGTAAAAATTTAAAAAGTTATGTATATAAATAAAAAAATATTTAATCAAAAGTCAGATAAAAAGCCACATATAAAGTCACACGTGTAGAAACTAAAAAGTCACATATAAAGATTAAAAATTCACATATGGAATTAAAAAAATCACATATAGGAATTAAAAAGACAAGTTTAATTAAAAGTCACATGTGCAAAAATTCAAAGGTCACGTGTATAAAAAGTCACATATAAAAATTTTAAAATTTACATATGAAACTAGAAAATCACATATAAAAGATCACACATTTTCAATTCTCCTTCAAACTCATTTTCAACAACATATTTATCTATTAAAATAATTTTACACGAATTCATAACTTTTCTTTACTTTTCAACTATATACTCTCTCAAAAAATTACTTTTTCATGAAATCAATTCTAAAAAATTTAAATCAAACACACTCTAAAGATCACATGTCTAAAAAAAAAAAAATATCACGTGTAGAAAAAGTCACATATAAACATTAAAAAGTCACGTATAGAACGAAAAATATCACATGTAGTAGTTAAAATTCAGACTTTGATCCTTGCCATGGTCAAGAAATTTCTTTAGAAAAAATTCTCTTTCCGTGATAATATAATTTTCAAGTAATAGTGATGCTTTACTTTTATAATGGCTTTGTTCGTTAAATTGACTCCATTACTAATTACTAGATTCTCACCCGTACGTTACACGGGAGATTATCAAAAAAATTTTGATTAAATCGTGATATATTTAATATCAAAAACTGTATAACCTTTTTTATTATCATTGTGAAATAGGAAAATACATAGAAATAATAAATCTGTTTTATCATAAATTTCGAAATATTTCTTTATATACTACATTTACAGTTGATTTAGCCGGACGACCGTCGTCGCCACACATTAAAACTTTTAAACCCCTGCAACTTGTCACTCTAAATACAGCAACATAGAATTGTCCATGACTAAAAACTGGTTTCTGCAAAAACATACCAACATGAAATAGTGACTGCCCTTGACTCTTATTTATGGTCATCTCATATGAGACCATTAATGGAAACCGTCTAAAAAAACTTTTCACCAGCATTCAATCCCGATAAAATCTTCACTTCAATAATATGACTTCTGAGTCTTGTAACTAAAAGTCGTGTACATTACGTAGTCCAGCAGAATGATCAATATTACCCATTAATGTCATTAGAACGCTGACCTTTGAACATAATTCATGATTAGGAACTCCCAAGCATCTTATCCCATTTAAGAAGTCTGACGTGTGAAGATCCTGCATCAATTCACTATTGGACTCAGACTTACACACTGAGTCCGAACTAAGACATGTCCTCGCATCAGTCTGATTCTGTGAAACCATCTAGTTATTTACCCTTTCAACTACATTATTAGTCAGTGCTAATATAGCTCTACCATTTAAATAATTTGAATCACCACTGTCCCTCGTGAAATTTGGGTATGTACTGTTAAAAATAGCTATAATTGGATCACCAGAATACGCAATAAGTAGATCATCTAGAATATCAATGGTGGCATGACCATCATTAGATCCACCTAACGTTCCATCACCAATACCCGCAATCCAATCAGAAAAGTCCTTCAACTCTAAGCATTCATCCGGAGACTCCACCCGCCAAAGTCGCATATTCTTTGTCAACCGTAAAACTTTACAATGATTCCACAAATTTGATGAGTTGATGGATGCATGAACCACATCTTGCCTACTCTCTCTTGGAATAACTGGCAATATATGTCGAAAATCACCATCAACAACAACTGTTTTTCCACCGAATGGCTGATCCTCACACAGCGGATTCTAGTCCTACAAAATATCCCGCATTGTCCTGTCAAGTGCCTCAAAATAATACATGTGCATTATCGAAACTTCATCCCAAATAATCAACTTTGTCTTTGCTATCAATTCAGCTAAAGGACTACTTTGAGCAATATTTCAAGTAGAATGCTCATCTGGATTCTAAGGTATAGAAAATCTTGAATGTGCAGTTCTACCACCCAGGAGAAGAATAGATGCAATACCACTCAAATCGACATTAAGAACAATTTTACCTTTAGACCTAATAGCCGCTGATAAAGTCTTCCAGATAAATGTCTTACTAGTGCCATCAGGACCATATAGAAAAAACATACCACCATCACCTACACTAATAAAATGCAAGATGGTATCATACATACCACGCTGCTCGTCAGTGAGCTAAGAAAAAAACTCTAAATGTTCTACTACCAAAGCATCTCTATCATACCGCAGCTCTTCATTTATCAAACTATTCCTCTCATTTGAAAAATAAACATCACCCGGAAACGGCATTAGGATAGTTACACAGACTCTTCCCTCTTTTACACAGCAATATTTCAATTTCCACGAGAGCATAATTCCGCAACTCTTCCTTAGTCAGTTGAAGGTCTAAACACCAACAAATAACACAAAATAAGCTATAATAGAAATAAACCAAGACTTTAAAATTAGATATTTAATGAGAGAAACACAATTGAAACCTTAGGAATATAAAAAGGAATAATTAGATATTTAATGAGAGAATCAAAACTAAAACCAAGACTTTAAAATTAGATATTTAATGAGAGAAACAAAAATGAAACCTTAGGAATATAAAAAGGAATAAGACTATCTAGTTGTTCTAAAGCACGTCGTTTATTGTAAAGGACATCATGTGACAAATAGTGTAAACACATTTCCCAAACATATTCCTGCCTTGTAAGACAATCAGACAACAATAAGGTAGTAAATAATGTCCGTAGAGAGTGAGCTGATCCCCAATGACTCACCTCTGATATCCCATCTATAAACTCTCTATCGTCATCCAATAGACCTCGTGCATAGTACGCATATCTAAATGTCTCATATTATACACCATCATAAAACTTCAACTTTTCATAGCTCGTTGCTCCCTGAACAACATTTAAAAGAGTTCTAAGATAATACCTTTCCCTAGCACCAGGACGGACGAAAAAAATTCTACCAACAGTGAAATGCTACTTTCTCGGCACCCATTCCCTTATACTTCTTTTCCAAACAAATTTCATGGGAAATTCTGCATACGTTAATTTCCTTGCCTCTGCATACTTTTTATTGGCTTCCATCCACGTCAAAAATTTACCCTAATGAACAGATAATCAGGTGATTACCTCGTCATTAGAATCATAAAAAACATCCTGCTCGTTAGGGAGATGAAATCCCAGACGCTGAACAAACACATCTCTATAATGAATGCTAAACCCAAACAGTCACCAAGTAGTTTCGCAGGCAGAAATATACCTGCACTCGTAATACATGTCAATTTCGTCAATTTTTTTATCGAGACCACTGTCAACATTCTGGCAGAAAGTCACAGTAAGCCAGTCATTCCCTTTGTTGATATGCTTAAAGAGATACTTGATGGACTTTGACTGATTACACCATTCAATATTTATGTGCTCACCGTACTTCATTAACAAACAACGATTATGCGGAATCATAAACCGATTATCTAGCATAATCCCATTTTGTCCACTATTCTACCATTATCTGGTCTTTGTACACAAGATATCCACTGCCATCAGTAGTTGTCGACTCAACAAATTTTTTTAGAAAGTGCTTGGAACGACCATGCACAGCGATTTTTTATTCAAATGTCCACACGGGCCATGAACCATCAAATCTTTAACAAACTGGCAATACTTTTGCTCTGACTCTTCATCCGGAATCTCTGCTGATATGACAATATCAATGTCTGTAGGGGTAGGAAGCTTATATTTCTATGTAAGCCACAGCAATATATGGGCATACTCCAAGCCACGCTTCTGAAACTCAATGGTATATATAACTGTAAATGTAGACAAAAATCAGTACAAGCTAAGATATAATAGGAATAAGGAATAATTAGAGTGTGAAAAAAATTATTAAAGAGAGCCATTAGTTAAAAAAATGGTAATTCAAAGATAATAAGTGCCTGCCCTAACATCTCCAAATACTTTATTCTTTTTTAGATCAGCAATTAACTCATCAAGCTTAACCTTGAAAACCCTGTATAAGATATCTGGACAATCTTTAGTACGAAGTCCCCTATCCTCCACAAAACGGGTAATCTCAGGCCATTTTGGATTGCAAGTGAACGTAATAAATAGGTCAGGATACCCAGCCCATTTATAGATAGCCATTGTATCTTGAAAATTTTGTATAGTATTATGTGCACCACCTGTTAAGGATCCAGGCAAAACAACTCGTCTGCCAACTTTGGAACCATCACTTTCACCTCTTCCCACAGTATCAGTCAAGCCCTTATATAATTCACATCTCAATTCTTTTTGATGTGAATGTATAAATGCAAATTGAGATGACTCAACCATAGCACACCCATCAACCAAGAATTGTTGAAACAACCTCCTATATGACCATATATAACGCGATTCATCCTTTTGTTCCTGCAACCTAAATGCAAAATACTCTTTCATGGAAACCTTTTGTCTGCCTGTAGACGAAGATGCATCAACCCCAGCACGCTTTACATCAACCCTAAAACCATCTCCACCAAGTGGAAACAACGGAAGAGCGTGCAGAGACAGATACTAAGGATCAAGTTCATTTATCTGTTGCAGATCACCAGTTTGTATTTCAACTATAATATCGTACTTTCCTGGGGCAGTGTTAAAATCACCTTCAATGATAGCTGCAACCTTGTCCTTTTCTGGGAGATTATGTTGCCTACCGTCTCTGCTATGATTGGCAAGAATTTTCAACTCTATTTCAGGAACATCTGACCAGTTAAATCTTTCCTAAGCCGTCCGAAACCACTTAACCAAATATTTTTTCTCATCAAGCATTTCTTTCAGCGAAGCAACAATATTAGGGTCCAGTGTATTTGACCCATAACTTTTGCTAAAAAGAAAAAAGTAAAATAAATTAACATAATCACACGTGAAATACAAAAAGACCTATCGAATAATATTACTTAGATAAATTATATAATACTCTCCTAACCGCCCGAATCCTATTTGAAACTTCGTTTTGTGGGTCAGTAATATACATTTGTGTAAATTTAGACACTTCACCCTGAGGTGTCAGCAAACTTCCAATTTTGTGATGGTTCTAACTATTCAATCTAAAGATAGGCAATGCAGTCCCAATATTAAGACTCCTATCGATTTTTCCTCCCATAGAAGTAAATGAAAACATACTATTATAAGCATGGAGATTCTCGACAAATCATTACGTAGAGCAGGAAAATCCCCAATTCGGAGGAGCACAACTTTTCCAGTCATGCAACACAGACCAAACTTTGGGTATCTGGATTTGTGGTGCTTAGAGGTTCGTTCGGCATACCAAAAAATAGCACCACAATGCTCACACTCATACGTTGGATCACCAATATCTTAGTACGCTAAATCAAAAAAGTAAGTTTAACTAAATAAACAATATTAACAATCAATTAAAAATAGTATTGACCGCCATCAGTACAATAATAAACCATAAACATACATACCGTCTTTGGGTAAGTCAACACTCTCAACATATTCGTCATCAGAATCATCCGTGTCTCCATCATTAAATAAGGTCTTATCGACACCACTTGCATAAAAATCAACTGAATTTTTTTTTTTTAAGAAAAAGTGTTATTATTAAATGAAAAATAGTTTAAACATAAATAGGCAAACTACACAGTGAATCCAACTAATAGCATATTATTATATTAGCGTTAATTAAATTGATATAAATATAGATATATAATAAAATAAAGAGCAGAGAAAAACGAAAACAACAAATTAACATTACACTATAAAGAATAATTATAAAACAATAACTTAAAGGTAGAAATCGTAAAAGGAAATCGAGAATCACATTTACAATAATAAAAAAGGATTAAAATACAAAAAATAAAAAATAAAATAAAATTTATAAATTGTAAAAAAAAAAAAATACCGTAAATTAGTCTACATACAAATTATATGATAGCAGTATAAATAAGGCAAAAAAAAAATCATAATGTCAAATAATAAGGAAGAATCTAAGTAATAAAAAATTAAATAAAATAACCATATAAATCAAATGGAAAAAAAAAATCTACTATAGTTGTTGACTAAAAATACTTATATAATAATTATCAAGAATAGAAATATCAAGTGAAAAAATCATACCATACAAAAATTAAGCATAAAAATGTTAACATATCAAGAAGAAATGAATGAATAGGTTGGATAAACAATGCAATCACGTTTCCATTAATGCACAAATTTTTATATATATATATATAATATATATATATATATATATTATATTGAAGACTCACAAGCTCTGTTTGCATGGTAATTGTGCTCCGAAGCACACGTATGACTCGAACCAGCTATATTGGAATCATGAACACGATGTGTTTGAGAAGAATACACAGATAGCGTGGGATAGGGAGGCACACGATTAGGTAGTGAACCGTCAAAATATGATGTCCTCGGACCAATCATTTTAAAATTAAGATCTGTCGACTCTATGTTTAAGTCTGTGGACATTTAAATAGAATCAATAATTATACTTAGTTTTTTTTTAAAAAAAAGGGATGCAAAAGAAGGATTAAAAAAAGGCACTCAATACTAAATAAGATATAAAAGTAATGAACATAACCAAATTAAACATTACCATTGGTCACATTAGTTAATGGTTTCCTAGATACAGGACCAGCAGGACGATTAAATAACGTATTAGACGAAAAGACATTAGACGACTGTTCAAGTAACACGTGATGCAGCCTCTTATTGCAAGTCAATGAAGAGTCTAACACAAAACAAATAACATTTCACAAAATAAAAAAATTCTCTGGCCATAAATAGTATTAAAACATCTAAATATAGGAAGATAGAAATAAAGAAAAGCTAACAGAACCTTTTTTTTCATCTAAAGGACTTCAGCGACCAGATATTACCAAACTCTTAGTCAACTTCCTCATTTAAATAATGTAACGGACAGTACTGTAACACAACGTTATGATGAAATTAACACAAAAAACGAATCGAAAAAAAAAGGCTTTTATTTCGATGTAAATAAAAGAACAATTGCATTACTCTTAGTTTAAATTAATGGAATTACTTTATTTTTGAAAGATATAATTAATAATTAACGACGTAGACAAAAAAAATAAATAAAAAAGAATCATTTATAAGATAAACCTTTATCATTGGGTTATAGATATGTTCAAACATAAAAATAAAACTGGGGAAAAAAGTCTGATACAGAGGTAAAGTTAATAATTAGATACAATTAAAGAATGCAAAGGAAAGCTAAATGGCCAAGAAAAAAACTAACCGGAGCAAAAAAGTAAAATGCGAACGGAGAAGCCGGAGAGGTTGAGGATGTAGAGCTTTGAGTAGTAGAACACAAATACAATTTCTAAAGACAAATGAGAGAAGAAATGATTCTAAGTTTCATATAAATTAAAATGGAGTAAATGAGCTAGACAAATAACTAATTTATAATGAAAGCTATCCTAGACATATAATCAAAGGAGTCCAACTTTATTAGGTAGGTGCTTCAATTAAGAGCATCCATATTGGTAGTGTTAAAGTAGATTGTTAATAGAGTTGTTAGTTAACAACTCAAAAAAAACCTACATTGGTGGTGTTAAAGTAATTACAAATAGCACCTAGATTGGTGTTGCTAAAATTAACTATCCACATAAACAAAAATAGAGCTTTTAGTGATAGTTAAATGATACATAAGCAAGTTAAATTTAATCATTAATTTCTGCCACATTGGTAATTCTAAATAAGAGTGTTAAACTTAATCATCAATTCAATAGTCAAATAGTAGACCAATCTCAATTTAATTAAAATAAAAATAGAAGAAATAATACCACATAAAGTGTTAAGTTTGTTGTTAGCTTTTAATAATAAAACTAACAACTTGTTAAATTAAATGTTTTTAGCAACTACTTCAACACTACCAATATAAGTTGTTTTTTGAGTAACAGTCTACTTTAGCACTATCAATGTGGATACTCTAAAAGCATTTAATTTAACAAATTATTAGTTTTATTGTTAAAATTAACAACAAATTTAAAGAGAATAGGCATAAAGGGATATGTTGCAACTTATCTAAAATAATTCTAATAGTTCTGAGAAGTTACTAAGATAGAAGGCCAATCTTAATAATTACACATTAAATAATAATAATTAATTAAGAATAAACAAATAAATATTTACGTACTGAATTAATGTCGGAAAACCAAGCTGCGGTCCAAGTAACTCGTTGGAGGGTTAAAAATTTCAACACACTTTGTATTGTGAATACTTCATCCGGTTTAATTAACAATTACAATTTTAAAATTACAAGTTACAAACAAATTATGAGACCAAAAAAAGGGGG
>CAVNYN010105235.1:888-48728 GCA_963692815.1 Nyctanthes arbor-tristis
AGGCAAATGATGATGCATGTTTTGTCATGCTCAGCTACTTTTGTTTTGGTTATTATTTTTTTCATATTAAGAAATCTATTACTATTGGTAGTAGGTGGATCAGTAACCTTTATGGGTACCAACAGGATACCTGAATATTGGAAATAGGCCTCAAAATTGAAAAATATGTGAATAATCATCAGAACCTGTGCAAGAGATGCATATATCTATTAATGTATGAATAATGTGTGTTCCCTTATTAATGTGTGAGTAATCTGTGATCCTTTATTTTCCCTAGAAGATGCATATGGAAACATTTACATAAACATGAGCATGCCTTTACATACTATTTAAGGTTTATTTGGTTTTTCCCATGTAATATTGGTGTGCAATGTTGTGTGGTGATCGTAAAATATGCTTATTACAAAATGATGAAGTGCTACTCTCTTGATTTTAGCAAAAATATGTTATATTTTATTAACCATAAATTGCATAGTCACTAGTTCACCATACGTTGATGCCATGCAAGGGTACTTTGCTATTTTATATATATATATATGTGCGTTTGTGTGTGTCTGTGGTGGTTAGCCTATCTATTTTTGAACTCAAATTGTTCAGACCCTATTGTATTGCTAAGGGGTTTTGTGTTATTCTTTTTTGTTTCTTTCTCAAATATATGCTCTTAGTATGACGCAAGACTGCATTGGAGCCATTGACGGTACCCACATACCAGTCGTTACAAAAGCTAGGGAGATCAACCCCGCTCATTGGGCGCAAGGGGACACCTACACAAAATGTGTTGGCCGTGTGTGACTTCAAATTGTGTTTTGACTTTGTCGAGGTGTTGTGGGAAGAGAATGCGCATGATAGCCACATTTGAGTCAAGTCACGACTTGGAATGATCTTGTTTCCTGTTCCGAACCCTGGGAAAGTATTACGCAGTGGACAATGGCTATGCCACTAGACTTGGATTCTCGGCACCTTATGTGGGAGCATACACGCGTTACCATTTTCAAGAATTCAACGGACAACAATTAGGGAGAGCTGCCAACCAAGGGCCCTAGATGAAATGTTCAACTATCATCATTCACGGTGCTGAAATGTCATTGAGCGTGTACTTGGGGTTTGGAAAAACTGATTTGCAATCCTAGGGCATATGCCCCAATTCAAGAAGAATATAATGTAGGTTAAAGTTGTGATTGCCAAAATGGCAATCTACAACTACCTCCGCAATCTGGACACAATTGAAGAAGCATTAATTCCTTATAACATTGGATAGCCAACTTTCGATCATTGAATTCTATCCTCAAGTTGGGGATGTCCCCGAGGCCTAGTCAAGTCGAGCCCATGCCAGGAGCAGTGCTACATGGGAACTTTTTAGAGACTCAAGTCTAGGCGAATTGTTCGGGGCATAGATTGATCGATTTCTAGCTTCATGGTGCTTTTGTTACTACATGGAGAAAAATATCATATGACTTCCGTTGTTATGCTTCTATTAATTGCTATGCTATCTTTGAAGACTTCTTGGAATGCTATGGGGGAGTTGTTCTACTCTCTTTTTTTTTATTAACTAGTATCAGCACGGGGATTTGGAGTATTATCATAATTTTTCTTGTAGTGCTGTTACTTTTTTTTTAATTTTTACTAGGTTATATTACGGTAAAAAAATTCCAAATGAGCTTAATTCATGTCTAATATTTATTTTTTTGATTTGATTTATCAAGAAGTTCGACAAAACAATGATACAATCATGTATGTATTAATTTTGTGTTTAGAATATGAACGGTCCAAAATTTCACATGAACTTCATGTCTAATTTTTGTTCTTCTGAATTAGCTTATTCAAAAAGTTGAACAAAATAATGAAATATTCATGCATGTACTAACTCTATGTTTAGAATATGAAAGGTCTAAATTTTAATTAGCCAACTTTAAAGTTAATGTTATAAATCAAGGGCAGGGTTTTCAAGAAAATATAAAGGTGAATAAGGAAATCAAAAGTTTTTCCTTGATTCACCCTTTTATATATAGAGTGATGTTTCATTTTCAATTTGGTTTCATTGAGGTGGTTGTGTCCCATGTGTTATTTCAGATTACCTATAAAAATGTGTTCTTATGTTGCGTGTTGAGATACTTGGTTATCATTATTTTTTTGCTCCTTTGAGCCAAGGAAACGGATATCTACTAGTCCTTCTTCAAGTATTTGCTCGCTAATGAATATAACTTCTCATAGTGCAAGCTATGGACTTTCAATCGTTTATAGATGGCATGAAAGTTATAAATTATCATATCAAATGATGTGTGATCATTTGGATTAGCAACATTGGCAAATTCGTGCCGATGTACTTGGGCAATCAAATAGACAGAAATAAAAAATATTATGGTAATTAATGACAAGTTTAATGCCATATGTGAATATTGAATGACTTATATATGATTTATCAGTTTGTATTTGGTTAGATGTTGACCATTTTCCATATCCGCTTATTTTTTTCCCTTCACATAACATTTGTAAATATTATTATTATTTTTGAAAAGATATTATTATTATTTTTTAGACATTCATATACGCAACATTTATCTGACCCATGAACTAGTCTTTCAGTTGATGATCAAGTGGACAATTTTAGGGCTATTATTATAACTGGGAATAAAACATTTATCCATAATTAGTATTCCAAATTCGAATGTTCAAACTTCAAGTTTTTCGGCTTTTTCATTAGTGCTCATTATCTAAACTTGGGACCAGTGTGTTCTAATTTTTGAAGGATGTGTCGTTAATAAAAAATACATGGAGATGTCCACCTTCTCATTATGCAATCAGAAATTGCCAAAAATATATAAATACCGGATAATAGCATTAATAAATAAAAAAAAAGATCAATAAGTTTTATTGTCTCTTCCAAAAAGTAAATAACTAATAGCTAATTTGTAATTTCATTCGGTTATGTGTGGATAATATTACATGGAAAAAATAGGTTAATCTTCTTTTTCATGTCACAAAGCATATGTAGGAGAGGGCATTGAACCCTTTAATAAAGGGTTTCAGATAGTACGAGACCATTCGACTATACATAAGTCTTGGCAAATAGATTCATCTTATATGTTAATAGTTTTATGGCATCGTTTATAGTAGCAGATTTATAGTAACTCATAGAACTGTTAGGAAATAATGGTCCGATCAACAAACACGTCTTCAACACATAAATATGAAAGTTTTAGCAGTAGATTATATTACTTTTCTCATGGGAAAAAGTATATATTGTATGCCAATTCTTTTATGAGACATTTTTCACTATGATGTGAATCACGAAGATAGGTGTGTATTTTGTGTGAACTTGTTATTGTTGGAATTGATGTCCAAGGTCCAATAGGCTAAACCGGATCGAATTAATTAACTGGAATAATTAATTTAACCTGCTCAGTTGTAGGCCCATGAAAGCCTAAATACGATTAGGGTTTAGTTCTTACAACTATAAATAGATGACTTATGTTTAGGGTTTAATGCAGACAATTGGGAAAATATTATGTCGATTTCTCACTAGCACATGAAATTGATAGAACCCTAAACATACTCCCATAAAGTCCGCTTCGAATTGTTTGATGTTGTGGAGCTTCAAATCCATTCTTGCCTTATGGATTACAGTTAGAGGTTGGACAATTGGACAACTGTAGTGACAAGCATTACTCCAATGGTCAATCAGGATTTACAGTTCACTTCGTTCATCAAAAAGGTATTTTTTTTATCACAAATTCTTTTGACGTACAAGGCTGATCATAGGCATAGGAATTGAATGTTTGTTTAATTTTCCACTGTGTATATATTGTTCAATTTCTAACAGTGGTATCAGAGCTTGCCTTGTTACTCGTTAGAATTTATTATCTATTTTAGAGACAATCAAGATGTGCATGCAGTAGTAGCAGCATCGTTGCTGCGAACGGCCGCAGCTTTTACTGCCGCCATTCGCAGTAATCGGGATAGGGACTGATTTCCCCGTCTGAGACACTACAGGTGCCAGTAGCGCCGGATTTACTGCAGAACAGATAGCCTAAATCAAGGCTGTCGACTTGGGGAATGGAGACTTGTTGTGCAATTTTTGAAATTGCACAACAAGCCCCCATGTTTTTGACATATACAGAAGGTCCATGCAATTTCTAAAATTGCATGGACAGTCCTCTAAGTTTTTGAATTTGTAGATTAGCCATGAAGTTTTTGACATTTCAAAATCAGTCTCATATTTTTTAAATTTGACGAATTGGTCTATGGGGTTTGAATTACAAGTTAAAAGTTTTGTAAAATTTTAAAAATTTTCAATTAAGTCAAAATTTAAACTTTATCAATTTTTTTAACCAAAATTGTTTGTTTGGACAAAGTTGAATTTTGACTTAATTCAAATTGTAATTTCAATCATAAATCTTTTCAAAACTTATATCAAAGTATGACCTTGATATTAACAACAAAATAAAGAGTTATTCTGTGGTAATCTCCAATTGCTAATAAAGTTAGTTAATTACTACAATTAATTGATTGACTTTACTGATAAGAAATTACTTAATCTATTAGATTAATTATTTAATTTCGATTGGTCCGTTCCATCTTGCGTAAATTGGTTTAGGTGATTATTGTCACTACCAAATGTAGAAATTGATATGTTAATTAATATGTGATATTAATTTAATTAACGGATGTAGTGGATTATTATGGACTTAAACCATATGATTGTTTGCAATAAACTATTATATGATACTAGCTATGGCTGCTCGGTTAATTTGTTTTCGTTTTTCTTGTTTGAGATATAACAAGACAATTAGTATACGATACAAATCGAAAAAAGGGAAAATAAAGTTTAACATTTGATGATCGAATGCTATGTCACCTAAGAATTAACCATCTAGTCATCTTAATGGCTTAAGAAGATTAGGTAGATGTAATCAATAATGATCGACATTTTAATTACATATTAGATGTTATTATTATACATGATTGTGGTGAGACCGATCCTTTAATTAAAATATTAAATTCGTATTAACAGTTAATACATGTCTTCCACTATTATAGTGAAAAACCAGAGTTCATTACCGACGTCAATTTGTTGAGTAATTCAAGGCTGCTCGTTCGTGAATATGTTTATCACTATGAAACATATGATACTTCTGAATAGTGGGTTAAATTTTATTTCTTGTTGAGTGACTCAAGAAAATAAAATTTTAGAGGCATGTTAGGAAAGTACATAAGATGTATGTTACAATTAGTTGTCTACTTGATGATCTAGGAGTCATATAGATATATGATTGATAGTGTGTCCGCCTAAATGCTTTATTGGAATTTGTTGAGTAACTTAAGGTTTTAACAAAGCGGACAGGATCCTAGCTTGCTGGAAATTTAAATGAATTTCAATAATTAATGCACATGGATCATTAATTTAGTGGGAACATAATTAATTTGATAAAAAGTCGATGCCAAATTAATTTCCCACATCAACTAATTTTGTTCCATTACATATTTGAATAATGCGTGTATTTGTAAATTTAATTGAAATTTTAGAGGTCATTAAATTTTGTAGACCGAAAGTATTACACTGACATCATTATGAGAATGGTTCTTAAGTACGGGAAAAATGGATATGTCTTAAAACATATTATGCAAACGTTCCTACTAAGGAATTTTGCAAGGATGGTGCAATTTTACAAATATCATGTGATGATGAACATAATGGGCATGTGTGATATCTTCCACTATGAGTTGTAAATGTTGCGTGTAAGTACAGTGATTTATACTATTACTATTCATCTCAAAGAGATCGGATGATGAACTATACTGACCAGTATAAACTCTCAATGCTATTTAGAAGCACAATGGGAAAATGAGCTAAGTATTAACTTAGTTCTATAATCGTTGTCTGATGGCTTACCACAATATATTGTACATTGAGATGTAGGAATTAGATTCATATTACCCATTAGTCTATTTGATATGCTAAAACTATTGAACTTATAATCAAAGTGATGTTAAGGCCGAGTATTGACCATTGAAGCCTTTAACAGTACTTAAAGGTAGCTTTGATGGAACTATAAGAAAGATTCTACCTAGTCAATAATGCAATTAAAGCGTATAAAGACATATATTCAAAGTCAACGATCTTAGTGGATACAAAGAACATTGGAAATAGGAACTGTAAGGCATATATAACCATCTTGGAGAGAACCGAGCCTTGAAGAAGATTCTACTTCAAGATGAGAGTAATAAGATTACTCTTCAGCCTCTTCAGCATTAAGATATTCGATATAGATCATATATTTTTTAGAATATGATTGAGGCTAAAATAGAGTAGATCACTAAAAAAAGGACCTATAGGAGGAAATGAAGCAACAGTTGCTACATTTAAAACCTATTTTTTACCGTTACCTTTTGTTTTGAGATAAAAATATTGATATTATGATCGAGTTCTTAAGAAGAACATTGTTTCTGACTCATGTTTGGATATGAAAAGTTGTTTCATTGAGATTGATAATAATGGTTATTCTTTATTACTGAGTCTGCTATAGAAATAATATTGATTATATCTGGATTATAAATCCTAAAACGTCTATTATCTGAATAGAATAAAAAGAGGTATAAAGGATAATCTAGATTATATCTAGTTCTGACATTAAAGACACATTTGTCCTAATCCATATTGATGTATTTGGACAAATCAGACGTGTGCTCTTCCGATCTGTCTACAAATGTCAAGTATAGCTTTTATCACTTTGTCAAGTTCAATGATGACTATATTAGATACGATTTCATATACTTGATGAAGTTTATGCTTGGAATTTTTGAAATGTTCAAAAGGTTCAAGTGGGAAATGGAAAAGCTCTTTGGAAAGATATTCTAACACTTAGATATGATAGGAGTAAAGAATATTTAAGAGTATAATTGGTTATCTAAAGAGAATAAGATTCTCTTGTAGTGAATCTCCTATAAATACACCATTCTACAATAGTGTATTTGAAGGAAGTTGAATATGTTAGATATGTTACAATTTGATATGCCAATAGTTCTTCCAAACTTATTTTGGGATATGCAATAGAGATTGCTTGTTACACACTCAAAAGTGTTCCCTTTAAGTCGAGTGAGAAACTCAAAATTATTTTGGGTACTAACACTTTTAAAATTGTATGAAATATTTATTTGTGAATCATCCAACAAGAGTTGTTGGACACGATTTGTATTCCCACATTTGAGATGAATATCATCTTATGTTGTACTCTTAGAGAAATTGTTTATTCTAAGAAAATAGTGGGAGTGATTCCTAAAGGGGTTCGAGAAACCACAAAAGAAATCGATCGACTAGATGTGCTAGTGGATACTTCATTTGATGAGATGTAAACTGGTAATAGGAAGAAGATTCCTAAGAACGCATTAGCTCTGTGTAGACCGGGTGGGGGAATTCATCTACTTAAGGATATGATCCTATCATTTTTAATATTAGATTGATAATTAAAGTGATAAACCTACAATTTGCGCAAAATAAAAGTCAAAGTGTTGACTTAGAAGGTAAGGTTTGATACAGTAAAATTCAGTGTGAGTTCTATGACAACCAAATGTGAACTTTGGTTGACTTGCCACAATAGGTAAAACCCATATGTTGTAAATTAGTTTACAACTAAGATCTTAACATGGATGGTAATGCTCAAGTTAAAAAGACAAGATTAGTAGTGGAGGTTAAAATCAAAGGCAGAAGTTGACTTTGACATAACCTTCTTATCTATAACTATGTCTATGCTAACTTTTAAATTCTTTTGTTAATAGTCTACGCTAACTTTTGAATTCTTTTGTTAATGTAGCATATTGTTCAACAAATAGATGTCAAGAATGTATTCCTTTATAGGAATCTAAGTAAGGATGTATATGATATAATCTGAAAATTTTGAATCCATAAAGTCAAATTGAATACAAATCAAACCTTAGATGAGCTGAAACTTTCATTTTGGTAAGATAATCGAAGTGTTTGATTCTCTCAATAATGAGGAGGAACAATATGTATAAGAAGTTAGTGAGAGTCAGATTACGATATCCTCATATATAAACCAAAAGAAAAAAAAATCCAAAACTTCTCCATATGAGATTTAGGACATGTAGCATACATTGGTGGGATGTAGATCTATAAAGATAGATCAAAGTATGCTTGACCTATCCAAATCTATATATATAGATAAAATCTTAGGAAGATTTTGTATGAAAGATTTCATGTGGGGATCACTTTCTCAAAAGAAGTGTATTATAGAAGATAGTATTCCTTATGCTATTGCGACAAGATTTATATAGTATGCAATGCTATATACTAGACCGAATATTTAACATGCTTTGAGGGTCAAAAGCAAATTCCAAGTGAACTCTGATCGGAAACCGGAAAAAATTTAATAACGGTCATGAACATCCTTCAATGGTTGAGAAGCACTTCAAAATCATGGAGAAATATGAAAAGATAAAAGAAATATCCCAATTTGGAAAGTATTTACTCATAATAGCAGTGTGATTAACTGGAAAGGGTTCCAAATAGAAACAACTACTGATTCAAATATTAAGCTTTATACATAGTTACTTTGGAAATAGTAAATGAAGCGTTTAGATCGTAAAGTTCGTAACTGAACTTAAATTTGTTCCTAACATTGTTGATCTAATAGAGATTGTGATAACAATAGAGCCATCACACAAATGAAGGAAATTTAGGTCTCATCGGCGATCTAAGTATGTTTTGAGGTAGTATATCTCTTGGGAAGAGATGATACAAACTGATAGAGTGATTGAAAGAATCCATCTAAACATATAAGAGATCTTATTACAAAGTAGTTGTCATGGCATAATAGTCATGATAAATCCATATGGATTAGATATAATAAATGTTTGATCTATTTCTATGGGTTGCAATATTTGTTGGTCATTGATGTGCATAAACACCTTATCAATTGATGTATTCAAGTGGCAGATCTATTTTTGAGATAAAAGTTATCTTGTAAAATAATGGAGTTCGTAGAATAAGATTATAGTAACTCATTAAGCACAAGGAGTTATGATTGTGAGAAGTTCTTAAATTATCCCTAGTCAATGTAGTAATTAAAGAGCTTTGAAAAAAGATGGTTTTCCATTGATCTCTACCACACTATATAGAGTACAAGGTAAAATGCTCCATAAGGAAAGAATACCACCTATACAGAAACTGCTATAACTCAATCATTCCTAATAGAATGTTGCATAGGGAAAAAGTACCTCCTATACAAAAAATACTATGACTCAATGATTCCTATACATAATAACTCTACGTAACAAAGGAAAGCAAATTACTTAGTAATAGAAAAGATCATTACAATGATACAATGAACTAGCGTCACCATAATTGTTTGTCTTACTAGTAACAGGTCCAGATGTGGCATCAGTTGTACCAGATGATATTACATTATCATCATTATTATTAGGCCCCTACAAGATGAAGGATCTATTAGAGACACCAACCTTGGGACGCAAAGACATAAATGTAGAAGAAGTCAATGACTTAGTAAGAATGTCCGCAAGTTGATCTTTAGTAAGGATATAGGACACAGGAAATGTACCATTAGAAAAATGATTACGAACAAAGTGATAATCAATGGCTTCATGTTTCATTCTGCAATGAAAGATAGGATTACGGGAAAGATAAGTTGCACCCAAATTGTCACAATAGATACATAGGGACAAATGAAGGGAAAAAAAAAACTCGTTTAATAAATTCTTAATCTAAATAACCTCAGACAAATAAGAGGCAAGAGCACGTTATCTAGCCTCTGTAGAAGAGCGAGTAATTGTCCGTTGCTTTTTAGATCTTTAGGAAATAGGAGACCCACCAAGGTACAGGATAAAATCAGAGATAGATGAGCGATCATCCGGATTACCAGCCTAGTCTGAGTCAGAGAAATCTGAGAGTGTTAGAGTGGGGGATTTCCTAAGAAGCAAACCATAATGACAAGTGTGTTTAAGATAATGAAGAACCTGTTTAACAGCATCCTAATGAGTGTCAGAAGGACGACTCATAAATTAGGATAGCTTGTTGACTGAAAAACAAATGTCAGGATGGGTAAGAGACAAATACTGAAGAGCACCCACAATCTGGCTATACAATGTTGCGTCACGGGCTGGGAAGCGATCAAGGGGACGGAGAGAACTAGAATTGGCAATAAGAGTAGATATCGATTTAGCACCAATCATGTTGGCCTTCTCAAGAAGATCAACAACATATTTGTGCTGTTGGAGAAAAAGAAAGGATGAGGTATGAAAAGCTCAACCCCGAGAAAGTAATACAAGGGCCCTAAGATTTTAATATAAAAACGATGAGAGAGAGCATCAAGAAATGAGGAAAGAGCAGTAGAATTATTTCTTGTAACTAAAAGATCATCAATGTAAACAAGAAAATAAATAGTGAGCTTGCCTTTGAAAAACAAAAACAAAGAACTGTCACTATAGGAAAATATAAATCCATATTGAAGAAGAAAAAGATTAAGTTCAGTGTACCAGGCATATGGCTCCTGCTTGAGGCCATAAACGGCCTTGTGCAAATGAAATACATGATGTGGTCGCTGATTATTAATAAAGCCAGGAGGCTTAGCCATATAAATATCCTCATGTAAAGTCCCATGAAGAAAGTCATTATTGACATCGAGTTGACGGATAGGGTAGCGAGAGAAAAGCATGAATTGTGCTTGGCTCAACAACAGACTAAACGTGTTATGAAAATCAAGACCCTGACATTGATGGAAGCCCTTGGCAACAATGCCAGCCTTGTACCGAGAGACAGAACCATCGGGATTTCATTTGATGCAAAATACCCATTTAGAACCCACAAATTAGACATTTGATGGAGGAGACACCAGATCCCAATTATGTTTAGAGATAAGAATATTCAATTCATCCACCATAGCTTGATGCCATTCTGGAATTTTGACCTCATGAGAAGCACATGTATGTTCAATAGAAGGCGGAAGTGGATATGGAGATGATATAGAGTGAAGAACTTTCGGTTAAAAAATGTTGTTTTTAGAGCGCGTAGTCATTGGGTGAGTGTTACATGGTAGACAGGAAAAAAGGGAAGAAGTTTGAGGTGGATGCTAGGTCATACTGGCTGAGCCGAGACTGGAGGAAGCTATGGTTGAGGAAGCCACAGCGTCAGAAAAAAAGGCTGCGGCACCTGCTATCGCGGCTGTAAAAGAGATCGGAAGAGCGGCAACAGGAGCCGCCACGGTAAAGAAAGGAGTAGAAGCAAAATTTAGTGATGTCGAGGAAGAAATAGGTATGGTAGCAGTTGCCGTGACAGAGGACGAAGGGTTTGGAAGCACAAGGGAACAGTGGTTGAGGATGAGGTGAAGAGGGATTGACAGCAAAATGGGGTTGATGATAATCCTTGGAATGAGTAAAGTATTTTCCATGAATTGAACATGCCGAGACGTGTAGAACTTTTTTGTAGCTAAGTCTTGACATGACAGGGACACAACTAAGCGTCAAGTTTTGAGTTGTTATATGGCCGAAGCTATGGGAAGCAAAGACACCCAAATTGCCTAAGAGAAGTAAAACTAGGAAAGTTAGTAAACAATACAGAGAAGGGACTTTACATGTTCAAGGTTGGTGTTGGTAGGTGGTTGATGAGATAAACAGAGGTCTAGAATGCAAAGGTCCAGTATATAGAGGGAAGAGATGCGTGATGTAAGAGGGTGAGGCCGGTTTTAGCGATATGGCGGTGACCACATTTCATAAAACCATTGTGTTACAGCGTGTAAGGAGGGGTTATGAATTGTTGAACGCCGGAGAGGCTAAAGTATTGTGAAGAGCAACAAATTCACCTCCACCATCAAAATAGAAGATTTTAATTTTATGATTAAATTGATTTTCAACATGTTTTAAAGGTACAAAAAACGTGGAGGACATCAGATTTCAGTCGAATTGGGAAAAACCATAGAAACTTAGTGAAGTGATCAACAAATATGACATAGTATTGAAAATTGTCTAGTAAGGATATATGACTCGGTCCCCAAACATCAGAATAAATAATTTCAAGTGGATGAGAACAAGAAACACTAGAAACTAAAACGACAATTTATGACTTTTATTCGAAACACATGACTCTCAATGAAAATTTAAATCTAAACAAGTAATAGATTTAAGAAGCCCAAACTTGAGGAAATGATTAGCTATCTTGAGAGATAGATGACCTATTCGCTTGTGCCATAAGGAAGGGGAAACCGAGATCTTATTGTCTCGAAGAAGATCATCATTGTTTGGTCTTTGGAGTAGGTTTTTCTTGGTAAGGATGTCCTTCACAAGAAACATATCTAGGAAGAATTCAATAGGTGTTTATCTTTGTTTACAAAATTTGGAAATATAATGAATATTTTGAGGTAAGTTAGGTAAACAAAGTATATCAGATAAATGTAAAGTAGGTAAAAGCTTGCAAGAACCTGTATAAGATATTGATAATGTATTACCATTGGGAAGATGAACTTCATCAAGACCATCATATGGCTAGAAGAATGATAAGTCAGTCATCAGTGAAGTAATATGACGTGTGGCGTTGGTAGGAGATCAGGGGCAGCGGTCGACGATGGAGCGAACCGGTGATTGTTCTTGTTTTGGTGGTTGGAATTGGCAGGAGTGTAAGATGTCTGTGTATAATGCAGTCGAGGATTTCGTTGGATAATCACTGTGTCAGCATCCCTTAAGTATGTTTCATGATCGACAAGCTTGCCGTACAGTTCTTCAAATGTGACAATAGAATCCCGAGTACGAAGAGCTACGATGACTTTCTTGTAGGCAAGCCCCCAATCCTCTGGTGTAGTAAATAAGAAGATAAAGATCAGATAGAGGTGCCCTATGAGAGGCAAGTTCGTCAACAATGGTTTTGATTTACAATAAGAATTCTGAAATTGGTTGTGACCTACGATTCAAAAGGGATAGCTGATCCTTCAGATGAATTATGTAGGATTGGGATCGCTTGGTAAATATGCGATCCAATTTAGTCCAGGCACTGTATGATGAATTAGTAGAGGCAATAAGAGGGATCACTAGTTCAGTGAGAGAAGCAACAATGGCAGGCAAGATAAGTTGATCTTGCCGCTTTCAATTGACAAAGGTAGGGTTGAGTTCCCAAACATCCTCAATAGTAAAAAACTTGTAAGGAGCAGCCTTAGAACCATTGAGATAGCCTATCAAATCAAGACCATAAAAAAGGATGTGAACTGTAGTTTCCAGGAAAAATAGTTGGTAGTATTAAGGCGTAGAGGGAGATGAATCGAGGCAATAATTTGGATGAGGAGAGGGTTGGGTCTAGCTACAGGGTTTTGTGTAGCCAAGGTGGGGTTATTTGATGGAGTGGGGCTGGAGTTGGTGGAGTCATTGAAGGTTTGAGACATTAAAGACGAAAGTGAAAAAAAGAACAAAGAGAAAGAAACAGGAAAGAGTGTATGAGAAGCAAAAACCACTGGGAAAGGGAAAGGAAAGATTCGAAGAAATGAGTTGCTCATAAGAGACTTAGTGCCTCTAAGACCATAAAGAGGTTTGAGCGAAAGATGGTTTTCCATTGATCTTTACCACACTGTATATAGTACAAGGTAGAATGTTACATAAGGAAAGAATACCACCCATACAGAAACTACTGTAACTCAATGATTCCTAATAGAATGTTACATAAGGAAATAGTACCTCCTATTTAAAAACTACTATGACTTAATGATTCGTATATATAATAGCCGTAGGTAACAAAGGAAAGCAAATTACATAATAATAGAGAAGATCATTACAATGATCCAATGAACCTAAACACTAAACTGTAACTCCGGCATCACCACAAGTGCTTGTCTCACTAGTAACGGGTCCATACATGGCATCAGTGGCACAAGATGATATTACATTATCAACATTATTAACAGTAGTGAGATACATATATCATTATTGTGGATAGACTAGCACATGTCACATTTCCTCTTTTTTTGGAGAAAGTAACTGATCTCACAAGTTAGGATATGAGGACATTCAAATGGACACATGGATGCTTTTTTTTTCTTTTTCAAGAGAAAAGATTATTGCCCATTCATCATATTCAATTCATACATCAAAGAGGACATAAAAAAAGATGGTGCCTCATTCCAAGTAGAAAAGGAAGGGAAATTGATAGACAATCTAGCAAACTCATGTGCCAATGTATTTGCTTCTTGTTTTGCAAAGGTAATAGAATAAATTCCACTTTGTTGTATAAGTGTCTTGCAATCTTGAATAATGGAACCTAAGTTTGAGATATCATCCTTTTCTCCAATGATGACATCAACAACTCGTTTTGCATCAATTTCGAAAATAACTTGTTGGAAACTCATGGATCACACCCAACAAAATGCCTCACGTAATCCCCATGCTTTAGCTTCATTCCTTGAAGTTTTTTTTGTTTGACAACAAACAAATTGCCCATCCCCGTCTCGAACAAGCATTCCAGTACCAACAGCTCCTTCAACTGAAACGTAGCTGAGTCGACATTACACTTGATATACCCCGATGGAGGTTTCCTCCAAGACAACAGAAAGTTGCCTTCTCTATTGCAATCCTCTTGCTTGGTCCTTGCCATGAGCCAATTGTACAACAAAGTGTATGTCGAATAAATAGTTTGCAAAGGAGGATGATGATCCTACAAGACTACATGGAATATTTTTTGATATAATTCTATAGTTTTTAGCCAAACCCATAGGTTCTAGTGCTCATGAAACAATTTGGCCGATGGCCAATACCTTTTACAAGGCTCCACAAAGCTTTGACTATGTTAAGTATAGGTTGTGAGGATAAGCAGTTTGAAGTGACTGAAAAGGTTGATATCTATAGCCTAGGGCCAATTCTGGTCATGCATGTGGTTGGCGTATGCTACAAATCCAAACAGCAAAGGCTACTCATGAGTCTGAAGAATCTATCATTCCCAGATGAATTGTCTCCTACATATCAAGGACTGATCAGAGATATCATGGAAACAAATCTGATCAATAGACCTTCAGTTGATGCCATTATAGAATTTATCTAGGTGTGCTAATCTTTCTTGCAGTTTTAAGAGTTTAAATTGTTGTTTTTGACTTGTCATTCTCTGCCAAAGGGGAAAGAAGCAGAACTAAAAGAAGCGGAACTTGTCCTAACTAGGCATTTAGAAGATAGAGTCACAGACTATAGTGAGGTAAGGTGCATCATTGATTCTTTAATAAATCTAAATCTTCACAAACAATATTTGAAAAGAAATAATGGGTTAATTGCAACTGTATTGTGGTGAAATATTCCAATAATGATCAAATTATAGAGCAGCAAAGGAAGCAAATTATACTATTGCCTATTTAGAGAAAGAACAAGTAAGTTGTCTTTCTCATTTTACAAACCAATTCTTTTTTAGGTTCTATTTTTATAATTATAATTAGTGTCTTTCATTTGATTTTTTAGTGAAAAGAATTCTTCAAAAAGAAGAATTTTGATGTGGCAATAGAGCGTTATATGACGATCCTCATCATTAGTCCCACAATTGTAGCTTATGCTAATAGAGCAATGGCGAATATTTTCTTGGAAAGGTATTCTCCTATGAACCTCTAGAACACACTTCTTCTGTACACCACTAAGTTGTATTCAGTAATATCAACTACTAATAATTAACTAAAATATTACTTTGTTAGTAGATAAAAGTGGATTAAGTAATAATACCTCAATTTATTCCCAGTTTTCTATTGGTTATTATCCCCTTTTATCACAGTTGGCTCTTTTTTGTTAGATAGTGGTAGTCATTTACTGTTTAATATTTTACTTGTCTTTGTGGTATTGTGTGGATTGGGTGCATAGTGGTTTAGTGGATTTTATATTGTTTGGTTTATTGGCTTTTTTCTGTTAGGTAGCGATAGTTCTTTATTGTTTAATAGTTTACTTGTTTTAGTGGTACTATGCGGATTGGGTGCATAGTAGTTCAATGGATTTTATTTTGTTAGTTTATTTTCATGAACAATACATTAATTTTCTGATCTTATTATATTTCAAAAGCCTGAGGACGACTATACTCAAGATGAGAGCTATGAAAAAGCTTTTGAAACTAAATGAATCTGTGAAAGGCAGAGGCTCTTTTATTTAACAATATAACACTTGAAAGATTCTAAATGACTTGTCTCACATTCCATGTTGTTACGTGCAGATACAACGGTGGCTTTGCTTTTACAACCTTCGAGCAAAGAGACAGAAGCTCCATTTAGATGTTAGTGCACTTTTGGAGAGTCTGAAGCCTCTGCACAGCTTCTGTGTCTCTTCTCTCGAAGGCTCTAAAAGAAAGCCACGATTGCATCTGTACAGAACAACATGGAATGTGAGACAAGTCATTTAGAATCTTTTAAGTGTTATAATGTTAAATAAAATAGCCTCTCCCTTCCACATATTCATTTAGTTTCCCAAGTTCCTTTCTCGCTCTTGACCGCCTAAACAAAGCTTTTGCATAGCTCTCATCTAACAGCAAAGCTTGAGTACAGTCATCCTCAGCTTTTTGAAATCTAATAAGATCAGAAAATTAATGTGCTGTTCATGAAAATAAACTCAACAAAACAAAATCCATTAAATCACTATGCACCCAATCCACACCACTAAAACAAGTAAACTATTAAACAATAAATGACTACCACTACCTAACAGAAAAATGACAATGAACCAAACAATATAAAATCCACTGAAGCACTATGCACCCAATCCACACAGTACCACTAAAAGGAATAAAATATCAAACAATAAATGACTACCACTACCCAACAAAAAAGAGACAATTGCGATAAAAAGGGATAATAACCAATAGAAAATAGGGAATCAATTGAGGTATTATTACTTAATCCACTTTTATACACTATTTATTAATCTACTTTTATACACTATTTAAGTAATATTTTTAGTGAATTATTAGTAGTTGATATTAATGAATACAATTTAGTGGTGTATAGAAGAAATGGTGTTCTACAGGTTCATACGGGAATACCTTTGGAAGAAAATATGTGCCATTGCTTTGTTGGCATAAGCTACAGCGGTGGAACTGATGATGAGGTTCGTCGTATAACGCTCTATTGCCGCATCAAAATTCTTTTTGTTGAAGAATTCATTTCCCTGAAAAATGAAATGAAAGACACTAATTGTCTTATAGAAAGAGAACCTAAAAAAGAATTGGTTTGCAAAATGAGAAAGACAACATACTTGTTCTTTTTATGAATATGCAGCAGCATAATCTGCTTCCTTTGCTGCTCTATAATTTGATCATCGTTGGAAATTTCACCATAGTGCAGCTGCAATCAACACAAGATTATTTCTTTTCAAATAAGTTTTGGTGATTGAGATTCATTAGAGAATCAAAGATGCACCTTACCTCACTATAGTCTGTGACTCTATCTTCCGAATGCCTAGCCGGGACAAGTTCTTCTTTTTTCCCCTTTGGCAGGGAAGGAGAAGTCAAAAACAATAATTTAAACTCTTAAAACTGCATGAAAGATTAGCATACCTAGATAAATTCCATAATGGCATCAACTGAAGTTCTACCATGATATCTCTAATTAGTCCTTAATAAGCAGGAGACAATTCATCTGGAAATGATAGATTCTTTAGACTTGTGAGTAGCCTTTGCTATTTGGATTTGGAGTATGCGCCAGCCATGAGCACGACCAAAACTGGCCTGAGGCTATAGATACCAATCTTTTTAGTCACTTCAAATTTCTCAACCTTACCGCCTATACTTAACATAGTCATGCTTTTTGGGTTGCTGGCCTAATTGTTTCTTGAGCACTAGAACCTATGGTTTGGCTGAAAAATATAGAATTATATCAAAAAATATTCCATATAGCCTTATAGGATCATCTTCCTCCTTTGAAAACTATTGATTTGGCATACACTTTATTGTACGATTTGCTCATGACAAGAACCAAGCAGGAAGATTGCAATAGAGAAGGTAGCTTTCCATTGTCTTGGAAGAAACCTCCATCAGGGTATCTCAAGTGTAATGTTGACTCAGCTATGTTTCAGTTGGAAGGAGCTGTTGGTACTGGAATGCTTGTTCGAGATAGGGCTGGGCAATTTGTTTGCTACCAAAAGGAAAAACTTCAAGGAAATCTCCAAGTTAAGGAAGCTGAAGCATGGGGATTACTTGAGGCGATTTGTTGGGTGTGATCCATGGGTTTCCAACAAGTTATTTTTGAAATTGATGCAAAACAAGTTGTTGATGCCATAGTTGGAGGAAAGGATGATATCTCATGCTTTCGCTCCAAATTCAACATTGAACGACACTTATATAGTAAAATGGAGTTTATTCTATTACCTTTGCAAAATGGGAAGCTAATACATCGGCGCATAAGCTTGCTAGGTTATATACCAATTTCGCTCCCCCTTCTATTTAGAACGAGGCACCATCATTTTTTGGCCTCTTTGATGTATGACTTGAATATGATGAATGGTCAATAATGTTTTCACTTAAAAAAAAATGGATATTCTGTCGATTTCTTATTAGTACATGAAATTGATAGAACCCTAAACATACTCCCTTAAAGTCCGCTTCAAATTATTCGATGTTGTGCAATTCCAAATCCATTCTATCCATGTAGATTACCATTAGAGGCTGGATAGTCAGACAGCTATGGTGAAAAGCATTGCTCCAATGATCAATTAAGATTTGCAATTCACAACGTTTACCAAAGAGGTATTTTTCTATCAAAAATTCTTTTGAAGTACAAGGTCGATCCCAAGTGTAGGAGCTGAATGTTTATTTAATTTTCCATGTGCATATATTGTTCAATTCCTAACAGTTATAGAGAGAAATTATGTGTTCATTTAATAGAATTCTCTTGTCGTATGAACTAAAGGGATATT
Organism: Nyctanthes arbor-tristis; assembly: GCA_963692815.1. Lineage (NCBI taxonomy): Eukaryota > Viridiplantae > Streptophyta > Magnoliopsida > Lamiales > Oleaceae > Nyctanthes > Nyctanthes arbor-tristis. Next base: position 19,759 of record CAVNYN010105235.1, read on the forward strand.
TATAGAGAATGGAAATACAATCCACGTCATCATTTTCTGTTATACGCAGGCCCCTATACAGTTATAATATTACTTTATAAGTTGTCCCATGATATTGTCCTCATACTCCCTCGCATGATATCCAATCTCTTGTGGTTCAATCTTTTCCTAGTCTCTAATTAACATATTACCATCATAAGCCCTTACCCAAAAAGAGAATGACGAAGTACTATTCTCTGCAAGAGTACTAATATTAATCAAGTCACGATCAGCATACTGATTCCTCTTCGATTCCACATGGTCCTAACTCTTGTTCATGTCCTGAATTTTGTGTGTTTTCTAATACCTAAAGACGCATGTTTTTTAATGATTGTTTATCCTTTTCGCGAGGTTTATGGATGGCTTTTTCATAATTTTACCATGGATATACTTCTAGGTGCCTTTTAGAAATCTTCCTTACTTTCAAACTTCTACCAAAAGTCCAACCTTTCATGTTCCTTAACTGCTCAAGGTAACAAAAAGCTGTTTCTTTCTTTCTTCTTCCAAATTTTTGGGTTTCTTTCATTGTTTCAACTATACCGATTTCTCATTAATAACAGAGTAATTCTCATAGATAGTGACAAAGAAGTTCAAATTATTGCAGTTAATCCACCTCCACATCAAAATCCAGCCCAAATATTTGCAGAAAATCAAGACTCATTGCAAGTTGCTGTGAAATTGTAGTTTCAGGACCTGTTTTTGAAGACTTTGGCTCCCCCGAAGTCCCTGACTTCAAATCGAACACTTGCATTGTTATTTTTTGCTATATTTTCTGTGTTTTTTCTGGTTTTTCTTTCGTATCATCTATTTGTCTTCATTTTTTTTTTGCATTGGAAGAAACACTTCTTTTTAGTCAAGCCCCCTTGTACGGCTAATTGGCACTAAATGCCTATATCTTTGATCAGTTTTGTGCAAAACATCCCTGCCTTATAATTTTTGGCATTGACTCCCTTTTAAATGACATATTTTTGCAAAAAACATCCCTACTGTCTAATTAGCCTCCAAAATCCGTTAAGTAACATTTGTGAAATATTCTCCAAGGTATTTATGTCAGCCCACAAAATCCATGATTACATTTCCACATAATACTAATCACCTGTGGATCATTTGTAAGAGTACATTTCCAAGATTTTTCTTCAATGTAATGCATGTTTTGCAAATTGTGTAGGCTTTTGAATGGACTTGTTTATATGATTTATTTTCTATAAAAGGCTATTCTTGTGTAAAGCTGTCTAAGTTCCTATATAATTAAAACATTTTTTTTTTTGTATTTTTCATTTTATCGTAAAATTAAGTACTTTGTAATTAAGCGACCGTAGATTCTAATACTGGGCAGTTACCCAGTTCTTTTTGGCTAGAAAAGTCATTGGACCAAAATACCCCTGAATATTAGTTTCTAAACATTAGTTGATAGATATTGGAAGTTAATTTTGGTGGCAGAGATGTTCTTTACAAAGAAAAGTCATTTTGAGCGTAGTCAAAGCCAAAAATTGATAGGCAAGGATGTTTTACAGAAAACCAATAAAAGGTAGGGATGTTTAGTGCCAATAAACCCCTTGGTATTGAAGGATTTCCATTTCTCAAAACTTGGCGTCCGATCTCCTTTAGAGGATTTCAACAATCTTCCCATACTTTTTGATCTCAAACAAAACAGTATAAATTTGACTGTGGCTGACAAGATGAACAGTCATGAGATGAACAGTGTGTTAATTGATGATAATTTGGTCAAAGTGGGAATCAGAAGGCCTTTGAGTAAGAACTTTCCCATGTACTTACCGTGGCTATATTTCTATTAGATGACATATTTCTTCATCTTTATTGCTTCATAAAGTTTCTGGATCATTATTGAGGATACTTTGATGATTCAGTTTCTGGATCATTACCTAATCCTGAAGAATCCCTTCTACCAGTTTTGAATGCTTTGCATGCTTCTTTGTCTCTTCGTGTGAGTACCAGCTCATCTGCTCTACTGCTAGCACATCTGGCTCCTGGTTTTTAGTACCCTCACATCCCTAAGGATGTGAATTTGTTAGTTAATCTAAATTATCAAAACTTTGTTGGCAGCCTTTCTGATCTACAAACAAGTCGATGGTCTACGGTCGTTGAAAGATTGGTATATTTTCTTGTAACTCTTGCTTTCACCATTTTTTCTCCTGTTCAAGCTGTCTACTACTCATGCCATAATCTACTTTCTAGTAATTATTCAGCTGGTGAATTTGAGAAAAATCAACTGATGATCGTCGCTCTAAGTGTACCAAAGAGATCCACACGACCAATGCTTTCCTTGTTGATTTCAAGCATAAATTCCACTCCGAAGTGGAGAAATTTAAAAGACAAGATACTGAGATTGAAATAGCTAAGGAATGTGCAGAGAATGTCTTTAGAGAGCTGGAACAGGTTAAACTGGTGCTCATGAAGGTGCTCCCGTCGTCTATAGATCAATGCATGGCCAAACTCGCTCATAAAGATGCTCTCTTAGTAAAGAACCGAGAAAAATGATGGTGAATTGGTGTTGCACGCTTCCTCGTTTGGCCATCAAAGTCTACAAAAAAGTCCCAAGCATTTCATGGTCTCAAAGATAATCACGTGTGCTCTTCCGATCTCGAGGATCAGGCTTAAAAGCCACTAAGGATTAGCTTGACGAGAAGAACTTGAACATCGACATGGAGGACTTTCCTTTTGAGGATGGCAATGACATCTTGGAGGAGGAAGAGGAAATTGATGATGGTGAATTACTGATGGAGGACACTAAAGATGTCAAGAATCGTCCCCAGTCTTAATTTTGTTTCTTATTTGATTTTCAAACAATCTTGTCTCTGAAACTTTAGCCTTTTGCTATAACTGTGATCTATGATACTCTTACAATTCCTTACCATCTTTATTTAGACATGCTTTTATCTGATATTTGAATGATTGTGTTGTGTGATTCTTTATCATTTTACTCTGTAACTTCTTGCCTTGACTTGAATGTTCAATTTTTCCATTATTCATGTAACATCTGTAAATTATCATTAAAATATCACATCAAGAAGCTAGTCACCCATTGTTTAAAAAATTAAAACCTACAACTTTTCATTGTTATTTCAACTATCAACTTTGAACTTATATTATCATAAAATATACACCACCAAAAAGTCAAACTACAATGTTACCCTTAAGAAGTCAAAAAGTCAAACAACGATGATATTCCCGCTAAAAAGTCCAACGACAATGCTCGTAGCATCTATTACTCTCTTTCCCCAGAAGAAAAACTTAAAACAACCAAATAATTGTTTTAGGTATAACTATACCTTCTGAAAACATGACTCTAACATGACATCCAAAACTACACCACATGTTGTGGTCACATCGTTCTTTTTTTATGATTACGATGATATAGCCTTTTTGGCATCACACTGTGTTTTCTATGTAAAAATATGTGAAGAGCACAAGTTTTCAATTCACTTTAACCCCCCAATACTTTTCCTATTATTACACGTTCTTGATAAGAAAACATTCGATAGTTCATACAAGACCTCATAAAACACATCAAAATCTTTATCATAACATAAAACTTGAAAACATCATGAGGAAATCACATAACTTCAAAAATGTCACAAGGACAATCACAAAATTTCAACAGCACCACGAGGGTAATCACAAAAACTTTTACACAAAAACTAGCTTTCCACAGTACGACTATCTTTACCCCGGTCATAACACCTCAAAAACAAGTAACTTTTACTCCTACATCAATGTTTTCAGTTATTCAGCATACGCAAAGAGCACAAAGATATATATATATATGACTATAATGAGCACATGAAGTAAGTAACATGTAATTTTGTAACGATTGAGCCACTTTTGAACCATCATCATTCTCCTATCACCCCTTTATATTCATTTTTTTTCTGCAAATGTTTTATTACAATAAGTATCCAAATATAAATTTCAGCCTGCATATTAGATATACCATGTATATTGAGACAAGTAGATACAATATTATTTCACATTATCTTTCTCAAAACTTTTACCCTCGAGATCGCTTCGCCATATATCATTAGCACCCACACCCTATTGTTATCACATAGTGATGGGTGTATAAAGTATTATATATAAACTTGAAAAGAAGACTACGACAAGTATAGTAAGGAGATATTAAAATATAAAGGATTTACTATTCACGGGGTGAAATTTTCTTAAATGCAGGACATTCCATGGTTGTGGTAGTACTTTCCCTTCAACATCCTTTAAACTGTAAGCTCCAGCCGTTACTTCTTGAATAGCCTCATAAAGCCAATCGTAACACGAGCTCATAACTATGGAAATGTCGCTCTTTCACATGCTGATTTTATGCTTTCAACATACCCTTCTTATACGCCATCATCCAAAAAGATCAATTTTACATGAAGTAATAGCATGTTGCGAATAATTATTTTGAAGTGAAGGGGATAAAAGATAATAAACTGCTTTTCATCATAGATCGGAAGAGCTATTACTCAAATCCTTTTCCGAAAGAAAGATCTGGTACAAGGCTTATTTCATCTTCTTCTTTCCTTTTTAAAATAACTTTACCATCTTAAGATAACATTTAATTCAATCTTATTCAGTTACCATTTCATATTCTACTTGGTAAATTCTATCCAATGATGAAATTCCTTTGGTATGACATATTTTCCCAAAGAGATCGGAAGAAAGTTAATATACTTTTACATTCCATGAGATTATTCTTACAATTGCATTTCATATAATCATGGAAAATAACTTACTTGGTTGGTGAACTCCAATAATCATCAACCATGTGTATGTGGGGTACGTAGTTTATAGGGTCATTCAAACCATGCTCTGATACCACTCTAATTATAACACTCTCAAATATTTATTACAAATTCCTCCATATTCTGATAAAGTAATAATTTATTTTGAGGAATAATTGTGTAAAACACACATATTTATTTGGAAATATTTATAGCTATGAATTTTAAATAAATAATAGTTTACTTAATAATTTCAAGAAATAAAAAATATATATAATTATGTGAAAATACGTACTCTTTTGGTAAATCTTTATAACTGTACATTCGAAATTGACTAGACAATAATTTTATAATATCATGTGCAATGGTATTACAAAACAAAGATTATATCTTTGTAAAATCAAAGTTCCAAAACATAGCCAATATTAGTTTAAAACAAAGAGCAGCACATGAGCTAGGATTATTTTATACATAAATACATCATTCTTTTATGAAAAAGAAGGTATTATAATTTAAATAGATCAGCTTAACCTTTTTAGTTTCTCTTGTGGCTGACCCAAAGACCACGGTCAAGGACCCAATACACTGCCTTTTAATGTGTCCATCGTAGCCTCAGACATAGCTCAAGAAACGACAAGGACTTATTCCAGCTTCAATAAATATGGCCTGGTGAAATCATAACAACTGTTAGGTCTCAACACTACGTCCAGTATATATACCCGATCAATTGGCCGCTGAGCCACCAACACTTACGAGGGTTGTTCATTAAAATATGTTTACGAAATCCGCAAGTGTACGGGTCGAACAAGTAATACAATAGACAATGAGTTTGAGTTATTGTTCCCACGAAGATCGGATTGAGTACCAAAATCATTAGTTCCAACTTTATTTGAACAATCAAATCTTGAGTTTTATTAAGAAGCGAAAATAAAATAACAAGTTAATAAAATTAAGCAAACAAAATATAACCAAAGATTTAGAAGGATTTATATGATGGATATATGTTAGAACTCACGACTTCACCATAATTGGACCACCTAGTCTTGCGACAATTAATCTATGTTAACGATCGAATCTCACGAAATTAATCAACTACCCATCTCGAAGTTAGTTAATCCTACTTGATTAGGCCCCCTCACCTATCTCTAAGTGAGCGCGTTATCAACCCTCTTAAGTGCATTAATCAACAAGAAATTCATGTAAGTTTTCCCGAAGTTCAACCTACGATCATTGCACTAACTACAAGAAAATCTCTTTGTCTTTTCTAAATTAATGATCCTTATTGCATAACCTAACTTAAATATTCCTCTATCAAGTTCAACAAAAGTCCATAGATTTATTCATCAATTGGCCAAAAAGATGAAGAACAAATACTATACCAATAAGAATTTAACATATAAATCAATTGCATAAGTTAAGCATGAAAAACATGACCATGGCCCAACTAGGTTATATCGTTCGTCCTAACTTTAAATCAATATAGTTACACATTATGAATGAAAAATAGAAATAAATTGAATCGCATAACCAGTGTAATTAGATCTTGAATAAGATGAAGAACTCTTGCACAAAGCTTCTCCTTCTTAAATCTTGTACTTGATTCCCGAGCCTTTGAAAGTTTTGTGCTCTTCTCCCTCTTTTCTATGGCATTTTTTCTTGTGTAACTCCTTTTTTCTTAAACTAAGCATGATCTTTTGATATAAGGTCTAAAAATTCCTAAGAAAAGAATAAAAATTGTGCAAGACTTTCATCACACAAAGAAGACTAAAGTAAGGAAAAAAATTCGGAATTCCTAGTATCAAAGGTCCATGCGGCTGCACAAGGGCATTGGTGCAGCCGGATGGCATGAGCCGCTGGCCACTGGCTGATGGTGTAGGCGTACGGGCGATCGGTGTGCCCGCCCCGATACTTCAGTGCTTCTGCCATTTTTTCTGCTTCAGGTGCTGCTGTACGGACGAATCTGTGCGGCTGCATAGTTTCAAGTATATATTTTCTCCCCTTTTTTCTTCCAGTCTCTGCTGCTCTTTTCCTTGTCACTTCTGCCACCGAGCTTTGAATTTCTTGCAAAATTGATCCAAATTCGCCCAAACTAGTACATCTTTGCTTCCTCTCAGTTTTTAACCTACAATTCACTAAACTAAACATAAATACAAACTTCTAAACACAATATCACATAATTAACAACATTGTATCCCCCAGGTTGCAAAGGTCAATGAAGGTCAAGGGTCAACGGTCGTAGGGCCTTGGAAGCAAGGCCCAAGTGCTTCGCCCAACTAAACGACCTAGCGACCAAATGACCAAAAGATCTGGAAGCCTGTTTCAGCAACCTTAAAGACAAGCCAGTATTCCAGCGTTCGCACAATTCAGGACGTCTGGGTGCTATGCCAATGAGTGCATGGTGCCCCAACCTACCACCATGACCTAGCGAGCAGGCCAACTAAGTGGCGGCTTAGGGACTCATGTGGGAGACCTTTTCACTTACAGCTAATGAGACTTTAGTATTAAATGCTTGCAATCATTGTTCCCATGTAAATAGAAAGTTTATATATAAACAGAGGAAAATGAAACTGAGAGAGGGTCGGACACCCAAATCTCATTCCTCTTGTCTTTGGCACATTTATTGTCTTCAATTTATTACAAACATTCCTTGCCTTTACTCATTTACTGCTTATATCAATTCAAATACGAATTTCCCGTGAATACAAATCTTGTCTGTTAAAGTTGAAGGCCAAATTTGACGTCAACAAATGGGCGCCGTCTGTGGGAAATCTCACAAAAGCTGTGTATAAAAACCAACATCCAGTGAAATCTAACCCCTAGTGAAAGGAAATGAGTGGAAGATGCTCTGGAAGCCAAAGACTAAAAAGCAGTGATTTCGGATTGCCTCTAGGGTGTCAAAAGAACCAAGGCTTAGCCGGTGCCGGTCCCTCACGGCTGACAGCGGTAATGGAGATAGAGACTCTCTGACGACAAGTGGAAGCCCTTGCTGAAGATGTTCGGTGGCTACAGTAACGTAACCTACCAACTTCCTAACAACACGTGCCAGATCCCTATAAAAGCGCGGCCGGGAGCAGTATTTTCGCAAGATTGGGCCCATGGCCCCGATGGGGTCACAAGAGGCTGAGGTCGCCTAAAGCACAACGACCAAGCAAGTGCAGGCAAAGGAGGGGGAGTCCAATGCCTACTCATCCCTACCAATGTACATCAAGCTCATCTCCAAATATTCTTCGAGGTCGTCAGCCGGCTCCTCAACAGACCCATGAGCTGGGACAACTGAGGAAACGATAGAACAACCTCATATGAGAACAATCCGAGGTAAAAGAAGTTTCCAGCGAAAGGAGGGATCAAAAACCTTCCCCCACTCCTAGGCCGACTATCACCCTCAATGTTTCCGCAGAATACATCTTCGATCTCCTAAGGGGTGGCCCGATTTTGCCCGAGGTAAAACCTATAAGGAGGCAGGTGAAGAATGAGGACCAATCAAAATTCTGTAAATATCACAAGGCCATGGGGCACAACATAAATGATTACAGGCACCTAAAGCGAGCGATCGAACGTCTCATTGGACGGGGATACTTGGGCGAATTCATAGCAGATCACTAAGGGCTGGACCGACAAGCTCATCCCTTAATAGACCTCAAAGCCCAGGCTCCAAAAAACTGGCCTCCTACTGAGGTCTGTATGCTTAGCAGCATACGTCTTGGAACGAAGTGTTCTCAGAGACAGAGGTGAGGTCTCATGCGTAAATCCTAGATCTGCTATCATTCATTTGAGAAACACGTCCCCTCCTCTCAAGTGAGCTCTTTCTCCCCTTGCTACAAAGCTGCCAATGGCCAGCTGAACTCCTATGTGAGCGCCCTGGTTATTACCATGCCAGTGTCAGGGGTCAAGATTCGTAAGACCCTAATAAATAACAGTAGTATCGTAAACATTATCTATTAGAAATCCTTCCAATGGATGAGGATGGACCCAAGGGATATACGGCCCTAAGAAGCTAGGCTTCAAGGTTTCACCGAAGACCATCTAGAGGCCAATGGTCGGGTCACACTCCTTGTTGAATTGGGGGACGAACCCGCAAAAGGAAAATTTTGGCGGACTTCCTTATTGTAGATGTGCCCTCAAGATACAACGCTATACTCAGGCGGCCCATCTTGTACGAGCTTAAAGCCATGACCTCGATATTTCATCATGCCATGGAATTCCTCACCAATCAAGGAGTAGCAATCGTACGAGGTGACCAGCTCGCCTTGCCAGAACTCAGCCCAGAGTGTGTCACTAGCACAGGACCTCTATTAGAAATCCATTCCCTAGATCTAACGGTTGGTGACTCTGGGGCATAAGCTCGCCTAGGTGATGAGCATGAGACTATAAAGCTAAGTGACGATGGGCCAGGGGTAGAGCTCATAATCGGGGCAGGGCTTAAGAAGCTGATGAGGACCCAGCTCATTGAATTCTTGAAGCAGAATCTAGATGTCTTTGCAAGGGTCCACAAGGGCATAAAGGGGATCGGCCCCAAACACCCCTGCCATAAGCTCAACATTGACCCTGCGGCTAATCCCGTACAACAAAAAAGGTGACTACTCAACGGCGAAAGATACGAGGCTCTTGCCAAGGAAGTGGACAAGTTACTCGGGAATAAATTTATTAGGGAAGTGCTGTACCCCCAATGGGTAGCTAATCCCGTTCTGGTCAAGAATAGCAATGGCACCTAGAGGATTTGTATTGACTTTACGAACTTGAACAAAGCATGTCCTAAAGACAGCTTCCCACTGCCCAGAATCGACCAAATGTTTGATTCCACTGCTGGACACGAGCTATTAAGCTTCATGGATGCTTATTCTGGTTACCATCAAATCCCCATGCATCTGGGAGATGAGGAGCACACCTCATTTATAATGGACAGGGGACTCTATTGCTACAAGATGATGCCGTTCGGATTTAAAAATACCGGGGTAACTTACCAGCAACTGGTAAATTCTATGTTCAAGAATCAGCTCGGTAAGACTATGGAGGTATATACCAACGACATGCTCGTCAAGAGCCTTCAAGCTGAGCAACACATTGAGGACCTATCTCGAAAGCTCCAAGTTCTCATAAGCTACAAGATGAAGCTCAATCCAAAGAAAATGCTATTTCGAGGTGGCCTCAGAAAAATTCCTAAGATACATAGTTAATCACTGCAGCCGCTTTCTCTGCTCTTTCTTCTCTAAAGCGGCGGTGACTTCCTCTGTGGACCTCATTTCCTGAGTCCTTCCTTGGCGGCTCCTCTTCCCTAGAAAAGAAAATCATCAGTGTCAAGTCGCCATACATATGTAAATAGATCCAATGCATAGTCGCAACTTACTGTTGTTGGGACTGCTGGTTGTAACGACCCGCTCCACTTTGACATGATATTGTCCGCTTTGGGCCTAGCCCGCACGCTTTTGCTCTTGGGTTATCTCCCAAAAGGCCTCATGTCAGATAGAGTGGATCTCTTAACTTAAAAACTTGTCTCCTTTTCTCCATCTAAGCGATGTGGGATTGAGGCTGTCACAATCACCCCACCTAAGGAGGCCTAACGTCCGCGTTGGCCACATTTCTGATTGGGCTCTGCTCTGAGATCATCTATAATAACCAGCTCCACTTTAACATGATATTGTCCGCTTTGGCCTAGCCTGTACAGTTTTGCTCTTGGGCTCTCACCCAAAAGGCCTCATATCAGATGGAATGGATCTCTTAACATATAAACTGATCTCTTTTTCTACCCAAACGATGTGAGATTGAGGCTGTCACAATGGAGACCAGTTCTTAAGTTAAGAGATCCACTCCATCTGACATGAGGCCTTTTAGGTGAGAACCCAAGAGCAAAACCGTATGGCTAGGCCCAAAGCGGACAAGATCTATGTCAAAGTGGAGCGGGTCGTTACACTGGTGCACTATGCTCTAACCTTGGCGTTGACAGCCCAACCTCAATCAGGGAGTCCTCGTTGGTAAAATCCATAATGCGGTGAGCTCAAGCTTCCAATCCAGCGACCTCTTGAGCCCGTTCCTTAAAGGTCGAAGATATCAATTGTGACCTGCAACTCCGGAAACAGAAAAGGAAAAAATTTAAGTATTAGCTCATTAGCTCTGAAGGAGAATTCGCTGGGTAGCCACTTACAGGTGCTTGTATAGCTCGTTGCCATGTCAATATCCTCGTACTCTAGGGACGGAGAGGTCTTCTAATTGCTTCCCACCTAGAACCAGCACTCTTTCCAATGTAAGACTAAGTCGGGTAGCCCCTTCACCAGATTGCCCCAGAGGCGTTGAGCTCCTTATTTTGCGCGAAGAGCCACATAGAACCAACCCTTCCCTCCAGAGAGAGAGGATTTCAACAAGTAGTAAGTGTCAAGCTGGAAAACCCCAGCCCTTACACTGCTAAAAGATGAAGACCCCTATTATCCACCATGTTGGTGGAATCTGCGAGGGGACAACCCTCTAGAACTGCAACAATCGGGTCACAAGTTTGGGAAGAGAGACCCTGAACCCGGCCTCAAATATTTCTGTATTCGCGGCCACACATCCCCTCGAAGGATTATGAGCCCTCTCCCCTTCGTAAAGAACCCACAATGCCACGTCGTCCGGTACCTGCGATGGAAGGTCTTTCTCAAGAAATACCGCTGATGGAGGATGCCCACCAGAACTTGCCTCCACCTCCTCTTCCTCTCCATTGCTTTCTCTTTTTGCCCATTCAACCTAAGCCTCAGGCTCTTCTCCTTCTCCACTTACCATGTTGTCGACTCAAGACTACTCAAAGAAATCCCAGAAATTACAGAGAATGATTACCTTAAAAAGCAAGAGCCCCTCGACGCTTTTGAAACATAAAACACTTAGCCCCTTGAGGAAGAAAACCCCTTTGCAATACAAATAGGGGATGAAAAGGGAAACGAGAGTGAGAGAAAGGGTATAAATAAGGTTGTTAATAGCGTGACGGTGGCGTATTGCTTTGGGAAGCGAAAGGGCAACAATCAAATTAATGATTACTGCCTTTAAGTCTCTGGAACACGCCATTCCACTGGATAGGTGACACATGGTAGAGCAAGCCACCCCAGCCATTTCAAAATCCAAGGAGTCTGATTTCAGGTGGCAAAAAGTTGAAAGAAAATCATTAGCAAAACCTTCAAGACCGCTAACCCTGAGGTCCACGAATAGCGACCTTGAAAGGGCATTTTGTATCCACCAGGTCGCAAAGGCCAATGAAGATCAAGGGCTAACGGTCGTCGGGCCTTGGAAGTAGGCCCCATGTACCTCGCCCACCTAAATGACTTGGCGACCAAACGACGAAAAGATCTAGGAGTTCGTTTTAGACGAGCCTTTATTCTAGCGTTCGCACGGTTCAGGAGATCTAGGCGCTATGCCAACGAGTGCATGGCGCCCTAACCTACTGGCGTGACCTAACGAGTAGGCCAACTAAGCAGCTGCTTAGGGACCCACATGGGAGACCTTATCACTTACGGCTGATGGCAGTCTAGCATTAAATGCAAAGTGATGGCCACCTACCCCACACATGGCTTAGGCAGCCATTAGTTAAAAAGTAAAGGTCTAATCCCAATTGATTTGACCCCTATATCACTTGTGGGCCGATCATTAAATGCATGCAATTATTGTTCCATGTAAATGATAACGTTACACTATAAATAGAGGTAAACAAAACTGAGACAGGGTCGGACACTCAAATCTGATTCCTTTTGTCGTTGGCACATTTATTAACTTCCATTTATTACAAACATTCCTTGCCTTTACTCATTTATTGCTTATATTAATTCAAATACGAATTTCTCGTGAATACAAATCTTGTTTGTTGAAGTCAAAGGCCAAATTAGACGTCAACAAACATATATAGGGAAGTTAAACACTAAAAATAGCCACCTATCAAATTTCCCCACACTTAGAGCATTGTTCGTTCCCGAAAAATGAACAAAGCAAAACACGTAAACACAAGGATGAGAACAAAATACCTTAATATTTATCACACATGAGACAACAACTCATAATTTTCCCCTTTCTAAATCAACCCGGAGTAAGTCTACCCAACAAAAAGTCCCCCAAGCAACACAAGAGTTTTGAGGTTCTTCGCTCAAGTATATAAGGGTTAAGTGTTTACGCTCAAAATTCTATCCACATAAGAGTTCTACCATAAACTTGCAAAATTTCTCATTCTCCACCAGTTAGGTGCACACGCATGACACAATCATAAGGTCTTTAAAAGGTTGCAATGGGGCTAAGGGTTAAGGTGGAAAAAATTTAGGAAGTGAGGCTAATAAACCGTTGAAACTAGTGGAACACCAAAATTTATAATATTCAATAACATATCCCAAGTGAAAGTTCTAATCCCTTTATTCCTTCATAATTTTTAGCATCATCGACACAAGAATACAGATCCCATCCTTGAAAGTAATTCAAGCAGCCTTTATTTCAATTCTCTTTTTTATTATGAATGTTCTTCTGACAAAACTGACATTTTCCTTTGTTGTCACTTTTTTTTTCTTTCTTCTTTTTTTTTTTTAATATTTCGTCAACTCGTTTTGTAAGTCATTTGTTTTTCTCATTAACCCTTTTTTCTTTCTTTTTTCATTCATTCATCAACTCTTTCTTCTTTCTTTCTTTTTTCTTTTTTTATTTCTCTTCATATGAAACCACAACTGCCTACACATCAAATTGAACTCATCCCTTCATCAATACATTTTCCTCCCCCATACTTATTTCTTATCCGTCCCTAAGCAATAAAATTAATCAACAATCCACTAGTCCACTGGCGAGGTAAGGATATACATTATTTTTTGCTCTAGACTAGTATTAAAGAGTGTAAAGAAAGAAAAATAGGTTATAAGGCTCAAAGGGATTATGCAAAAGATAATTAATTGATAAGGCAAACTTTTTGACTAAAGTGGTTAATCAAGAAAGAGTGCCTTAATCATATTCATATAATGCATGTAACAATGCAGTCTCAAAGAGAAATAAAGCAAGTTCACACATGAACAAAGAAAGTGAGACTGAATAAGATGTGTCAATTTAAGGCTCAAAATCTCACCTAGTTAAATTTGTCAACCTAAACCAGCCATAACCAATTCCAGGCAAAGCAGATAGATAGAAGGTGCGAGTTCAGTAATTCAATCGTGTTATGAATCTCTCTAGGTCAACAACACAAATCTATTTTTCCAATTTTTTTCTCTAGCATTGCCTAAGATTCTAATTCCAGCAAAGCTATACGCCAGTTAAATCCAGTATTTTAGGATCATGAGTTGCTTTCTCACATGTACACAAAACATAATTGTTTTTTTCAGACACAACACATAAAAAATATATATAATTTTTTTCACCTAACATAGAAACAGCTAATTTTTTTATTTTTTATTTTATTTTTTCTTACGAACTATAATTTTGCAAGTAACACAATTTGATCAATACGCAGGTTAAGTACCATCTAAGAGATAGCTAAATATACATTAGCCAAGTAAAATAAATCACATATAATCGTTTCACCACACTCAAAATCTACATTGTCTTAATGTAGATAAAAATTAACAAAAATTGAGGGGAAGAGATTCAGGAACTCCTTTGGGGTATCGCTAATGGTGAGTCTAGATCGTGGACTGATAGGACGAATGGAGTAGGGGCAGTGTGGCTAGTCTGAGCTCCAACAGTGGAGGAAAAACCTGTCAAAAATAACTGTGATGCCTAGCAATTATAAGAAATGATAGATTACAAGTTAATTATAAACGAGATAAAGGAAACATGTGCTAATTTCTAATACAAGTCCTAGAATCTACGTGCAATGCAATGCAATAAAATAAAACAATGGGTTGCCTTCCATTCAGCGCTTTATTTATAGTCTAGAGCTTGACTATAAGAAATAATTTTTAGGGAACTCTAAATTGAGCTTTTGATGCTCCACCTAGCTTGCCAAGATTGACTTTCTTCTCATCTTCAGGCTTTCCCCAAAAATTTACTGTGTTCTTTTAATGTAAATATAGACTAGCATCTCTATTGATCTCAAATTGTACTATAAAAACTTCAACCTCTTGTCTTGTGGAATCACAAAATCAATTTTAGAACTCATGAGATTAGAGGATTGCTTGACAATTGCCCCATCATCAGAAGTGATTTTTGGAGCTTCCCTTCTAAGACCACTTCCTCATCTTTCTTATGTTTTTCTTCTATAATGGAGGTTGCTGACACTTTCTCTTCATAGAGAGTATTAGAATGATAGATAACTTGAGAGATTCCATCGTGTTGCCGTTCATCATTCTCGAAAAATTCTACATGCTCAGACCATTGTGGAACTAAATGCATGTATGGACAATAACTTAGTTCATGATATTCACCACAAAATTTACACATTAGATCCCAATAGGGTGCTAGATGTACAACCGGGCAATTATTTGTTGCATGATTTGCATAGCAATAATCACACACTAAGTCGGTTTCCATCTCTTGACTCTTAAGTTTCTTCTCATATTCCTTCAATTGTGCTGGCAAACCATTCATCCATTCTACATACGCTTTGATAGTTTTCATAGACAAACTAGAGTTTGCGCACCAGCCATAAACCATCATCCATCCTAAAAAAGAACAAGGCAAACAGATCAAATAGAAAAATAAAATTCAAAGTAAAGCAGATCGGAAGAGCACACGCTAATTGGTATCAATATCAATCTCAATTCCCGATAACGGCGCCAAAAACTTATTCGTTTAAATATGTTTATGAAATCAACAAGTGTATGGGTCATCGAACAAGTAATATATCAGACAATGAGCCCGAGTTATCGTTCCCACGAGAATCAGATTGAGTACCGAAATTCCGATCTTCTAACTTTATTTGAACAATCAAATCTTGAGTTTTATTAAGAAGCAGAAATAAAATAACAAGTTAATAAAATTAAGCAAATAAAATATATACAAAGATTTGGAAGGAGTTATATGATGGATATGCGTCAAGACTCACAACTTTACCATAGTTGAGATCGGAACTACCTAGTCTTGCGACAATTAATCTATGTTAATGATAGAATCTCGCGAAATTAATCAACTGCCCCTCTCGAAGTTAGTTAACCCTACTTAATTAGGCCCCCTCACCTATCTCCAAGTGAGCACGTTATCAACCCTCTTAAGTGCATTAATCAACAAGAAATTCATGTAAGTTTCCTAGAAGTTCAACCTGCGGTGATCGCACTAACCATAAGCAAATCTCTTTATCTTGTCTAAATTAATGATCCTTATTGTATATGCTAACTTAAATATTCCTCTCTGGAGTTCAACAAAAGTCCGTAGATTCATTGATCTATTGGCCAAAAAGATGAGCCAAAACAATATACCAATAAGAATTTAACATATAAATCAATTGCATAAATTAAGCATGAAAAACACGACCATGGCCCAACTAGGTTACATCGTTCGTCCTAACTTAAATAAATTTAGTTATGCATTATGAATGAAAAACACAAATAAATTAAAGCGCATAACCCAGGTAATTAGATCTTGAATAAGATGAACTATTGCACCAAGCTTCTCCTTCTTGAATCTCGAACTTGATTCCTGAGCCTTCGAAAGTTCTGTGTTGTTCTCCCTCTTTTCTATGGTGCTTTTGTCTTGTGTAACTCCTTTTTTCTTAAACTAGGCATGACCTCTTTATATAAGGTCTAAAAATCCCTAAGAAAAGAATAAAAATTGTGCAAGAGTTTTATCGTACAAAGAAGACTAAATTAAGGAAAAAAATTCAGAATTTCTCATGCCGAAGATCTATGTGGCTGTACAAGGGCACATGTACGACCGCCATACATAAGCTACTGACCACTGTCTAATGGTACGGGCGAACGGGCGATCGGTACACCCACGCTGATACTTCTGTGCTTATGCTATTTTTTTCGCTTCTGGTGCGGCCGAATGGATGAATCGGTGCGGCTGCTCAGTTACAAAAATTTCCCCCCTTTCCTTTCAGTCCCTGCTCCTCTTTTCCTTGTCACATAAGCCCCCGAGTTTCAAAATTCTTGTAAAATTGATCCAAATTCGCCCAAACTCGTACATCTTTGCTTCCTCTCGGCTTTTAACCTATTCGCTAAACTAAACATAAATACGAACCTTTAAACATAATATCACATAACTAATAATATATATAGGGAATTTAAACACTATAAATAGCTACCTATCAAGGTTATGCTGCCCCAAGCGACCTATCAAGGTTATGCTGCCCCAAGTGATGTATATATACCTAAACGGCAAAGTGCGGTATATCCACAGTGAGATCACACAATCAATCGCTTTCATCACATCACATGCATGTACTCATCATCATGCTCAATAAATGCATATGACGCCTCATGTTACATACTAAGAGTTTGTTTGAAACCCATTATTTTTTCCCATTATAATTTTACCTACCGCCAATTTGACTATTTGATTTTACAACTATTCAATTATAACTACATATTTTAAATCTTTTTATATTTCCAATATATATTCTATCTCTCTCCTCATATTTATAATTTTCCCAAAATTTGCACAATAATGAGGATCAAACAACCTCTAAAACTAATTCCAATTGTGTGCACACATCATCATATCTCATTTAGTATCAGCTATATTAATCTTGGTGATCAATATATTAAATATAATATCACATAATCTCATAAGGTAACATTATAACTAATCTTGCATTATAGTTGAACCATTGCTTACCTTCATCCTTAGTTATATGACAATAGTTTGGAACTTTCATATTTCTCGCTTGCACAAATCCTCAACTTTACCTCCCATTTGTCGTGTTTACATTATGATCTATAATTTCATGTTGTGTGATGTTATTCATTGCCACAACATAGGTCTTAGGCAATTTAAGCATCAAAACAACCTAAACACCTAGAAATAATTGGTCCAATCACGAGAGTGTAAAGAAATGAAATTATAGTCACATTTAAAGGTATTAATAGAGATTAATCCATACCGTATTGAATCTTCTTGAGATCGGTAAGGATTCCAACACTTATAACAAATGTCAATTCTAAGCTCCATAGAGTAAGTCATACGCGTTTTCGCTACATCGCGCATGCTGGTACCGGTAGAGCGCACCAGTCGACGGGTACTCAGCTAGATAGCTGGCTTTGAATAGTTGGTGAGCCGGCTTGAGGCATCTCACCAGCCACATAGGACGTCCAGCCAGCCTCATGGGATGTCCAGCTAGCCTCAATTGGGGAGTATTGGCCCCGAATTTCACCATTTTCATGAGGTTTTCGTTTACCCCCCTTTACCTCAATATATAGTTTTCTTTAAAGTTTCATGTATATTTTTCTTAGTCCCTTTATTTAAATAAATTATCGTAAATGCCCAAAGGCTTACATATAGCAAGGAAAAATTTAGTTGTTGTATATGATTTCATAAAAGTTTCTACACGTCTAGTAAAATAGTAAAAATTATATAAGCTAACATTTTTAAATTTTGGGTTGGCATAAATTCCCGACATATCACTGGGTGACCATGCGAACGCATCAATATTTCATTTTAACAGTGAGATCCTTCGTTCTTTTTTGCTCTGCATTTAACATTTTTCGTAGCCGAAATTTCTTTCCTTCCATGATCTCTATTTCCTCAACTTCATCTAACACTTTAAGCCTTTTGTTTTCAATCCCTACTTCTTGATCACGTCTAATAACTCCCATGCCTTACTGGTTAGGAATGTTATGGCTTAGTGCTATGTTGACACTACAGCGTCAATGTTGTTTAACAAAGGACGTCCATAAATCGTAGTCTTTACTACCAACAACGGTGTCACCATGGTAACACTATCTGGATACTAACCAATGACCACAGTCAATTCAACCACTCCATCAGGTACCACCATTGATCCTTAAAACCCTTATAGAGGCGTATTTACTAGTTTAAGACTGATCGATGGCACCTTTAATGCTTCAAAAGCTTCCTACCCCAATATGTCTACACTACTTGCGTCCATCAATACCCTTTTCACATCTAAGTCTATGATGTCATCTGTTATAACCAATGCATCATCATCAGGAAATGAAATACCTGTGAGGTTAGAATCATTAAACACAATAGATGATTGAGATGATTATCTATTGAGACCAAATCCACTTGCAAAGATCGTGCATAACCTTTTCTAGTGTTCACAGAATCTCTCCCTCTAGCCGTTCCTCCTAAGATTACATGTATGACTCCTGATTGCTGCATCTCCTCTGGCCTTCCAACCTCACTTCGCACCTCTTTTCCTTACCTCACATAATGTTTCAAATACCCCAAACTAATTAACCTTTCAATCTCTCTTATGTCCTGTGACCATGATCTTTATGGAATGCACAATGGAGTCTTATCCCATTATCTAGCCTAGATTTCATTGGTAATGACCAATGCACAATTCCCTCCATTAACCTTTTCATCTCTTCAAGTATTACAGGAATCGGTGTATTTAATTCTGTAAAAACTATCACATTTACCTTCGGCCAAAAATCACACCTCAGCATCTGTCTCGAATTTGTACTATAAAATTTTGGCTAGTCTCTAGTAGGGACCCTCTCATACTCTACTCAATCATCACCTTGGAGTGCGTGTTACCTCCTCAAACTTACATTTCCCTTGCTTATGACTATCCTATTCTACTAATGCTGTAGATCTCAAATCTTCCTCCTAATCGATATGAGAATCAACTCGTTGTAACAATTCTAACATCGTCTCTAGTGGCTTTTTAGCTAGGCTGGCAATGAGCAAAGTTTGAAATTGATGCAAAGTTTCCATTAATGAATTAATTTGCCCCTGTAATATGATAAACTGAGCTTGAAACTGTTCCATCATAATAAATGGCAATGAGCACCGCAGCCTGTGATTGTTGTCACGCAGAAGTTTCTGAAGCATCTGATTGACCCTAAAAAGCTGAAATTTCTTGCTGTTGTTGTTCATCCGGTATTACATTTATCAAATGACATCCTAGAACCCCTACTTTTCCTCCTTAACCATCGGTTTGAAAGTTAAATGAATTCAGAGAAATAAATGTGAATAAAATTTGAGAATCTGGAGATTAGATGGCTCATAGTCCCTAGATTCCCACAGACGGCGCTTGGGACGTTATGGCTACCAGGCCGTGAAGTTAGCAGACGTCAATGGTCAACAAAGGTCAACGGCCCGAGGGTTAGAAGCAGGCCTTGAGTGCCTCGTCTAAACCAACGGCCTGGCGACCTAACAACCAAAAGGTCTTGACACCAAGTTCAACGACCTGAGGGACGAGCCTCTGCCCATCATTCCCGCACTTCAGGATGACCAGGCACTATGCCAACGATTTTACAGCGCCTCCACCTGAAGCTGCAACCTAGCGACCATGCCGACGGGTAGCAGCTTAGAAACCCACGTAGGAAATGTTATCACTTACGGCTGATGGGACTCCAGCATTAAATGAGAGCGATGGTTACCTATCCCATGCATGGCTTAGGCGGCCATTAGAGATCGGAAGAAAGTGAAGGTTTAGTCTTAGTTGATTTGACCCTTACGTCATTCTTGTAGGTCCGGCATTAAATGCATGTAATCATTGCCTCCATACAGACAGTAAATGTACACTATAAATAGAGGTAAAAAAATTGAGAAAGGGTTCGACACCCAAATCTCATTCTTTTTGTCTTTGGCACATTTATAGTCTTTCATTTATTGAAAACATTCCTTGCCTTTCTATATTTACTGCTTATATCGATTCAAATACGAATTTCCCGCGAACACAAATCTTGCTTGTTGTATCGAAGGCTAAATTTGATGTCAACAAATTGGCGCCGTTTGTGGCAAATTGTACAAAAGGCTGTGTAAACAACCAACGCCCGGTGTAACCTAATTTCCAGCGAAAGGAAATGAGTGGAAGACATTTCTAGAGCCAAAGAACAACAAGCAGCAATGTTAGACTACCCCTTGGTTTCCAGAAGAACTGAGGCACCACTGGTGCTGGTCCTTCACCGCCGGCAGTGGCAACGGAAACAAAGACTCTCCGGTGACAGGTGGAGGCCCTCGCCCAAGAAGTCTGGTGGCTACAACAGCAAAACCCGCTAGCTTTCCAACAATGCACAGTAGAATCCTTCCATTGTGATTCCTTTTAGCGTGCTGAAAACACTTAAAGATCCCCAACAAGGATGGGTCCTCTAAGGGAACACGTTACGAGATAGTTGAGCATCACCCCAATGCAAGACTCTAGTCAGTCAACTCCTAATACGAGGACTGTACCGGCTCTCTTCGGAAATGCGGTTGGAAGCAGTGTATTCACAAGGCTAGGACTTCGTCCTTAGTGAGGTCCCAGATGGCCAAGGTCACCAGAACCCATGCGACCAAGCGAGTGTAGGCAGAGGAGAAGAAATCCAACACCTACTTACCACGATAGCCATGCATCAAGCTCACCGCCGAAGACCACTCAGAGCCGCTATCTAGTCTCCTAGCAGATCCACTAGTTGGAAGAGCTGAGGAAATGACTGAACGACCTCAATCAGAAACAATCAAGGGGAAATAGAGTTAACGACCGCTGGGAAAGGCCCTCCCCTTTTAACCTCTCTATTCGAGAGGCCGTCATGCCATTGAAAATGAAGCTCCTCCAGATAGGGACTTACTGTAGTGAGACAGATCCAATCGCTCACCTTCATCGATATGTTTAGTGGATGGAGCACTAGAACGCTACTAGGGCTATCATGTGTAAAGCCTTCGCGCTTACTGAAAGGAAAAATCGCAAGCACACGATACTATTCAAGTAGTATAGGACTAGATGAGTCCCGAATATCGATCTCACAGGGAAAAGTTGTCACCTACTTCACTTAAGTTAATTCCACACCAATTGAACAAGGAAATTTAGAAGTTTTCAAAAGAATGATGATGCTTGTTAAGCTAAAATTGAAACTAAATACTTTTTCTACTCAAAAGTAAGAAGCAACTCAAATTAATGGACTAGGAAATATATGAATAAAGGCATTGAGACTAACGAATCCACAGTAAACAGGTACTCCAATTATGCAATCTCACTCATGACAATTCACCATAGTACTCACAACTAGATTCACAAATTTGATTGAAAACCTCTCTCGAGCATATTCAAATCTACCCAACTAAGTAAACACACCATATCTCTAAGTGAATTTCAACCTAGTCAAATGCATTAATTAACAAGAAACCATTTTTACGATTGCACAAATCATATAAGTATGTCCATATCTTCTATGCAATTCATGTTTTCTATTGAAGTGCTAAATTGGTGACTTACCTCTCGGTCTCCTCACGAATTCAGAAACACAATTACAAGTTGATCAAGCTCATAAAAGGCAAATACATATCACAATAGAAAATAAGCACGCAATAACAATTAGAGTCATGAATGGAATTAACACAATCAGAACATGTCTATTGCTTCATCGATTGTCTAAACAAGGAAAATTCGTTAAACATAGTAAAGAACATCATAAAACAAGAATTCATAGGGTTTGAATACATGACCAGATTCTTGCAAAGAAAATATGAAGAATAGTGAAGAAAACTTTTGCACCAAACGAAGAATTCCGTTCTTCAATCTTCACACGAACCCTCGCTTCAATCTCCAAGCCCTCCAAAGTAATTTTCTATGGTGAGTCTCCCCCTTTACAGATGGGTTTTTGTTCTATTATAGTTGGGGAAGACTTAAAACCCTGAAATGTGTCAAAAAAGGGCCGAAAACACGTAAACGGTGTCTCCCGATATGTGCCGCGGGTGGCCGCGGCAAGCCGTGGCTAGCAGATTTTTCTTTTATCCCGCGGGTGGCCGCGGGTTGCTTGCCGTGGCCTACTTCCGTGGCATGTAGTTTAGTCCCTGATTTAACTTTTTCTTGCCGAAACTGTCCTTTTTGGCTCTTTCTTCATTTAAACACGTCCCAAACTTCTTGAACTCTTCATCGGGGTCCCCGCTCTCTTTAAACATGACACAAATGGTCTCTTTCAAGTTCCCCAACGGTGAAATTTAGCCCTCAAACTTGTTGACATTGTCTTTTCTCTCCCAACTCTCAAGCCATCACACCTTGATGCACGTATAGCCTCAATTTGGTTCAAAAATAATTCTTTTCACTTGTATCACTCCAATTCGAGCTTTTCATCTATATGAACCATATCCACACAAATTAGGTAGAAATCTGCTCGATTTCATATAAAATTGCATAAGTTAAGAGAAGTATTTTTACATATAAAATACACTTATCAAACTCCCCCAAACTTAACCCTTGATCGTCCCGAGCAAGAAATTTACCTGATCGCATTAAACGACACAAAATAAAATTAGACACATAGCACAAAATGAAAGACTTGCCAACATTCTAACTTATGTCATTCATGACTGTCACAAAACATTGCCACCAATAGTGAACTCATCCAATGCTTGACTAAAGAATGGGCCTAATCACATCCGCCATCATACACTCCAGTCGGGCTTCCAAACCACAATAGTCACTTATATTCTCACCCTCTCGAGAGGCACACATCCCCCAAACTTATTATTTATTTCCTTTCTCACTTTCCTTCTTTTTTTTCATGAGGGTATATGCTATTAGTTTTAAATCTCTCACCTCTCGGTGAAGTACCAAGTTGGTTTAGATCTTACCATAAAAACACTAGCCTAGTTAATGTGGATTCTCCCAATTTTTGAGGGCCCCAACTTTCCCAACATCCGCCAAGCAGTCAAACCTACCAACAATCTACATCCCCAAAATTGAAGTGTAGTCTTGCTTTTATGATGCTACCATTCAATCTTCTTTTTCTTCTTTTTTGTTTCTTTTTTTCCGAAAGAGAAAGTCTTTCTCTGGTATTTTTATTGAGATTTCTTTACTTTTTTCCTCAATAGACTCATATGTCTTATGTGCAATTCATCTCTTCACTGGGCTTTCTATATGACCCTTTAGCGAGCTTTGGGCCGATGGCTCCCGGTTCAGTTGACCCAGGGCACCAGGTTTGAAAGACCCCTAGGGACTTAATTACTCGAGTCACATAGGCTTTGAAGAGTGGTAAAAACACATCGAAGGCATTATTTTCCTTATGTTTTTGAACCTAATCTATGCAAGACTAAAAAAATAGGGATGAGATTACCAACATCTGGTCATTACCTAGTTTCTATTGGTTAGTCGAAAACACTGTACACAAATTTTTCAACATGCACTAGGATTTGCAACTAAAGCAATGAAAGGGTAAGGTATTCTAATTCTCCACTTTGACTAATATCTAAACCATTCACCCAACCAAAATGTGGATTATGGTGACTAATGCCAAATAAAGTACAAGTCAAGTGTGGACAAGCCAATTTTCACCAAATTTAAATTGTATAGCAGTGCCCCATCACGAATAATAAATAACACAAGTTTCAAATGTTTTCAATCAAGCCAGCCGACAAGGCAAAATGAGAAAACTAAAGAAACATAGTCACAAATTTTTTTTTATTACAAATATCAACGATTAACAATAACATACTAAAACCATAAAACAAAAAATCACACATCACACATTAACATTAAACACCCTAAAAGAAACTTAAGTGAATATATTTACATTCCCCCAAACTTAAATTTTTACATTGTCCCAATGTAAAGAAAAACAAAAGAAGGGTATTACCCGTTAAAGATTACTTGGGCCAATGTTTATTCTAACGGAAACTCACATCTCCAGAGGGGATGGCGGTGGTTGTAGTTGCATAAGGCGTGCAAACATGTCCATCACCTCTTGATGCTCTCTTCTTTGCTCCTCTTGATCAGCACATATCATATCAATAATGGTTTGCTGTTCCGTATAAATCCTTTGATACTGTTGCTCCTGAAACTCCTTGTCTGCTATCATTTGTGCCTGCATAAACTCAAGGACTAGACCAAAGTTTACACCACCTCATCGACGTCGCTATGGTGGTTGCATTGGTTGTTGTAGATCCTGTCCAGCCATCTCCTCTTCTGATCGGCCAGCTTCCATCGCTTCAATTTCATCTTGCTCTTTTTCTTCACTTAAACGTTGTTTATTATGGATTTTAACACAATGGACATCTAACTGGCGTAAACTGTGAAGATTTATAGTACTTGCTGAAGTTTTTGCTCCTTTAGACGATAGCATAGACACACGAGCAAGCTTGCAAAGCCCTAATATCAATGACGAACACACCAACCGGACTTTTACAGTCTTCTTTGCTATTTCTTTTACTTTATTGAATATAATATCTACAAAGTCCAAGTCATGCCCGTGTGTGAAGACATAAAGCAAGTGAAGCTTAGGGCCATAAATGCTGGTAGTGTTTGATGTTGGCGTAATGTTGTGGCACATGACATTATGGAAGATCCTGTATCTACAATTGAGCGTACTAGGAATAACCCTGTTGTTGGGTGGCCATACCTTCGGAGCCTTCTCATGGAAGCTGTCATTGACCACAATATTCCAATCCTCTATGACCAGCAGGTCTGATGTCCCACGGGGTATCCCATAATAGTCTGCAATAGCATCTGGGCTGAAGGGAACGTAAATACCACAAACATAGGTGTGGAACTGGTGCTCATCATCCTCATCCTCAATGTTGACATTAAAATTCGCGTAGAATTCATGAACAACAGTCGGGTACACTATATATGGTTTAGTAACCATGAGCTTGTTCCATCCCTTTGTAGCAATGAAATTCCTAACCCCCAGGTTTAGCAATGTTCGATCATCCACTGCTCGTTCATGAATGAAGTCAGCATCCTTAAAAACGTCATACCTACGCCTTGCTTCATCATTGGTGAATGCTTGATAATTTCGTTCCAACATTGGCCTTTTGGAAGCATTAGAGCTCTCGACCACCACCTTTCCTTTGCTAGTTATTGTTTTTTGTGGCATTGTCACAACCTATAAGCAAAAAGTGTAATATGAGACACTAAGAGTCAAATAATACCAAGGATTGAATGTAATGAACACCTTAAACATATAACAATATTCCACAATGTTAAATCTCCAAGCCATTCACAAAGGTCACCCAATCACTTTTGTTTTGGCATTCAAAGCATATAAGAGAATTCCCCCAAGCTTAGCATGTTAATACCCTAAGCCATGAAAGCTAAATCAACGAACAATTTGGTTGGGCCAATTCGTCAAACATATGGGGTGCAAAAATTGACTAAGCAAGGTTCAAAGCTCTTGGAGATTCATAATCTATCCATGGGAAATTTCATCCACTAACAACAAGTATAATCCACAAAATCAACATCTATGAAACGTTCTCAACCCATTAAAAATCATATAATACCATGTAGATAGAAGCATACCACAGATCAAGTTTCAAAAATTCATAGAGGTGTTCACATACCTTTGTAATGCACAAATTAAGCAAATCAACCCGTAAATGTTGATGTGCCGTAAATGTTGATGTGAACAAGTCAATAACAAGTGTAAGAGATGGGTTTTGGTGTAATTGAAGGGTTGGAGTCAAGAGAATGGGTAAAAAAATGTTTCAAGGGTAAACAAGAGTAAAGGGGGTCGGTTTAAACAACCGACCCCGGCCTGCGGCTAGGCCGCGGCCTGCAGAAAATATTCAAAGACGGCGGCCAAGCCACAGCCTGCAGAAAATATTCAGAGACCGTGGCTTGGCCACAGTTTGCATACCGCAGTCTGCCGCGGTCTATTTTTTGCCGAAACAATGGATACATAAACGTGAAATACTAGAGATGACATGCTACATACCTAAAACATTAATAATAACAAAAAAATAAATAAATAAATAAAATGCAATTAAAGGCAAAGAAAAATAAAAGAGTTAGAAAATTTTCAATTTTAAATGCACCAAAAACAATTAAATAAAAGAAAAGAGTTAGAAAATTGGGTTACCTCCCAATAAGCGCTCAATTTACAGTCTTGAGCTCGACTTTGTTGATGATTATTCAAGGTGGTTCCAACCGAATCTTGGAGAACTTGCATTGCTTATAATTACCCACATTATACTTGTTCTCCTTGGCTCGACCATTGTCCTCATAGCCTTCTTCAACCTCATTGGATTTCACCAATCCTTCCTATTGTTTTCCTTGATCCATTCTCATGCAATCCTTCCCTTTCGATGGTTGTTCAGACGTGTGCTCTTCCGATCTTCTTGATCATTGTGTACCCTTAAGATTAACTCACCCGCTTCAACATCAATTAAGGCCCGACTTGTTGCTAAGAATGGTCGGCCTAAAATTATTGGTATATGCTGGTCTTCTTCTATATCCAATACAACAAAATCGTCTGGGAATATAAGTTTTCCCACTTGGATAAGTATATTTTCAACTACACCTCGTGGATGTTTGATGGATCTATCAGCGAGCTGTAATGAGATTGTTGTTTCTTTTACTTCTTCCAGTACCAATTTCCTATAGACAGATAAAGGCATCATATTAATACTTGCACCTAAATCACATAAAGCATTATAAACATGAAATTTTTGAAAAGTGCAAGGTATCTTAAAGCTCCCTGGATCTTTTAACTTCGGAGGTAATTTGTTTTGCATAATAGCACTGCTGTAACGATAAGAAAATTTAACCCTAACAAAACTTTGAATGTACGTTGAATTCCATTAAACTTGGGCTAACTGATTCTAGCTTAACTCTAATCACAACTAGACTACTTCTTAGTGCCCTGTTACTACAAGAAAAGCGAATCAGATTTCCTCCCAAACTCTCAATTTCACTCACGTAGGGACTCATCTCCCTCTTGTGACTACATATACATCTACACACATACACAAGAATACACACATACACTCACGGCAGAAAATACAGTCTGCAAATCCCAAGGTATACATACAACACACATACACAAAAAATCGGTAGCCACTGCTACCTCTCCCCCAAGCAATACCGCAGCTATTGTTCCCTCTCCCAACCTGCCGACCGAACCTCCTCCTCGCACCACAGACCTTTCAAAACCCGATACGAACCATACTCCCTCGGCCGCGACTGCCTCTCATCGCTCAACCCACAACCAAATCGAGACTGTCTCCCGGCGCGCCTCTGGCCGGATCCATCGAACCTGAGCCACGACTCCCTTTTGTCACTCAAGCCACCCCCCTTCTCGAATGAATCCTTCAGCCATCGAACAGCAGCCCCTCTTGACCCTCACCATGCCACTAGCCAAACCCGTCGAGCCCCATCAAGCCTTGAGCTTCAAACCTCTCAGCCGAGACTCGAACTCGCACTAGCCGTCAAACACAACGCCAATTCGTGCACCATACCGAACCTCACCCGAACACATCGAACCCCCTTGACCCGAACCTCGCCCGAACACATCAAACCCCCCTTGAGCCTCCTCGTGCCTCTGACCGAACCTATCCGCTGCCACCGTGCCAGTACACCACCACCACAGCCACCACTACCCGTCCCTCGACCGAACCCAGACTCCCCCCCTCTCTCTGATTATCGAACAAGGGGTTAGGGATTAAGAATTGTGATAAATTGAGTCCAATTTGCATCCCAGGTCTCCATGTTTTGATCTATGTCGTGTTAGCCCCTCGAGTTTGTTTGATGTTTTAATTAGTCTTAAATCTTTCAATTTAGCCGAGTTCAGTCCCTTCAGTTTTAAAAGAGTCTAAGTTGGACTAAAATCTTTAGGTCCAGTCAATTTTAATCCCTTGGTTTTCAAAATACTCCGTTTCAGTCCCCAAAGTTCCAGTTTCATCCATTATAATCCTTCAGTTTTGAAACACTCTGTTCTAGCACCAAATATTTTGGAAAATTATACTCTACTCCAAAACTTTTATAAATTCACATTTAAAATTCATACTTTTATTTAATTTCAAAATTTCTAACTTAAACTATAAAATTTTGTAGACGAGGCGCGAGAGTAATTAATCAATTTCAAGACTTCTGCTCAAACTTGAAAAAGCTCATTTGAGGTAGGTTCTTCTTTTAGAAAAGTTATTTATTAAAAACGTACGCATTATTAGTTAACTTATATGGTAATTATCTGCATTAAACTGCGATTATGAGAAGTATGAGATATACATGAGATTATTTATGAAGAATGAGAATATTTGCTAGCATGAGAACTTGCATATTAAATGCATGAGAACGTGCATCTTGAATGTACGACATTATCTGAGAACTGAGATTCTATCCGTTTGAGAACTTAATTGCATGTTTATATGTGATGTTGCTGTCTAAGTTGACTTTTATATGCGCTGAACCTACTGAGTATTTCTATGAAATACTCACCCCTTTCATAATTTGATAATTTTCAGATCCTAGAG
>CAVNYN010105473.1:791-21218 GCA_963692815.1 Nyctanthes arbor-tristis
CCCCCCCCCCCCCCCCCCCCCCCCCCCCCCCCCCCCCCCCCCCCCCCCCCCCCCCCCCCCCCCCCCCCCCCCCCCTGATGAGTCATTCGAATTATTACATTATTGAAATGTTCGTGTCAACAACATATTTTTTGTTCCTTGTCGTATATTCAACAATTTTAACTCTGAGTTTGTAGTATTGGGAAAATTGTATGCTATATTATTATCCTCTAACTCATTGATTTGACTGCAAATTCATCTTTCACTATTACCTTTAGTTTTTCCAAGAACATCGATCCAATTAATATTGCTGGTTTCATGTGACAGTTGTCACTTTTATTATCAAGAATATTGTTTAAGAGTTGAGGTACACGTGTTCATGGTCTCAGATAAAAGAAATTCCTTATCAGCCGACTAGTATATTGTTGTGACACTCTGTGTTTGGAATAAGAAAATTTTACATGTTATTATTGGTCCTTAATTTATTCTTCTATTGCAGTTTCATCGCTAATTCTTTTAATATGTCCCAATTTATATTATGCGCATTTACTGATAACATACATTGTATTTGTACTTTGGAAAAAAAAAATCACTGCAATTTTTCATCAAGTGGTTTGCTAGTTTAGAGGGTCATTTTGATTTCATTACAATCTCATCATATCCATCTATTAATTTCTATTTATTTGTTTCAAATTTTCATTGTAATTTGTCAATACTCAGAATGAGAAGATTCATCGTTCAAGATAAAGAATCAATCAAAGATGAGTTGTTAGATAAATAGATATAAAACAAAATTGCAATTAAAATAAGAGGTTAGGGGCAAATGGTGCAAATTTCCTCTTGGCCATTGTATTATTTAACCTTTATCTAATGTAGGTTTCACATGCCTAAATGAATATGGATAAAAACCACCTTATAAATACATGAAATGATTGACAGCAATCTATACCTAATAAAAATAAACTTTAGGGTTTAATTAAAAAACATAGTTCCGACATCTTATTTTGTCTTATCTTGTTGTTTTCTAGTATGACAGAATTTTTGTTACTAGAATCATCTTTAGTATTGAACTGGACAACCCACACAATTCAAACCGTACATTAATAGTTTCAAACTAAGCATCTAATTTAATATAATTCATCCTAGAAATTGATCACCATCCACATTGGTTGAACTTTGATGGAACTATATTTCAGTGCACATCATATAAGTGTTTTACAATTTTACTCAATCGGGTTTGTTTTGAATCTAAGAACTACAACTTAATTCAATATATATGATATATATGAACACATTAGTTAATCAGATTTCAAGTAAAGAAAATACGTGAACTCAACGACAGAATTTACTTATGTGGGCATGTGGCTGTCATCACACGAGACTGTTAAGATGTACACCTAAAATAAGTTCAAAAAATAATTGATGGTCGTAATTCGCTAATAATCGCAACATCGATTTTCATAGAGTGGAAGTACTGATCTTTTCCCTTATAATTCGTATATGTGCAAAATATCGTGTTTGGTTAGCATACAATATACAGTAGTGATTTAATGCCAGGTGTGGCCTATCAGATGCGTACTATCTGATACGTATCTGACAAGTCACATAAGCATCTGGCGACAAGACGTCCGACATTAAATCATTTTTGACCATGCTCAAGAAAGCTGGCTTATTAGGCTCATGTCCACCTCTATTTTGGGTGGCTTGCATTTGGACTAATACTATGACACATTCTTAGACTTAGTATTAGTACCTTAATAAAGACAATTTTTTGAAGCCCACAACTACACGTGTGATCCCATATTGATCAGCCCAATAATTTTTTGAGTAGTGAATGAAACTTACATCAGCCAAATGAATATGTAGCTTTTACTCTCTCGACCACATTTTGATCTTTACCAAGTCATGAATTATCCACTTGACAAATACCTTAGCCACTCCATCGTCAAGAATGGACCATTGATACACATCTGTCGACTGTACGTCTATTGTTCCTTGTGATATAGAGAAGTTGAGCGACTAAACAATTCCATTGTGACCGTGATGCGATGTATCCTATACGTATCAAGCAAATCACTGAACCCTTCTCATGCTGATGTGGCATATGGTAAGGGCATGGATTTCCAAAAATGTAAGGCTGTGTTCTCTTTGCGATTTAGTTTTTAGTTTTGAAGTTTTCAATTCATTTTCAATTTTCTGTTTTAAATATATATTTTTAGATTTTTGAAAACACGTTTACTTTGTCATTTTGGAAAACTGTTTTAAAAAAAGAAAACTGGATAACATGTTCTCTTTGGCATTTTAAGAAAGTGATTTTCCAATTTATTTGCTTATTAAGTAAATTAAGTTATTTTGTGTTGATGTACATTACTAAGATTAACATATAAAAGTTTGCTATAATTTTTTCCGGTTAAAAAATTGTAATAAATAAATAAATATAAATTCACAAGCGTATGGTACATGAATAAATGTAAATTCACAAGCATAGGGTTCCATAATATTCATGACTTAATGACAGAGTAAAGAAAAAAGAAGTTAGAGATTGGCATTTTAATAAAATGAATATACAAAGAGTTATTAATGTTTTCTTGAGTAGTCATTCCACATTTGAGTAGCAATTTGATCTCTAACTTCTCCCATCTGAGCTGTTTGACTTGCATCAAAATGTATGAGTTCTTGATCTGGAATAAATTCTGATAGAATAATGCTGTGTAGTACCAATAGTACTTTACAACAGTTTAGGTGGCATCCAATGTGTCATTAAATGATAAGTGGAAATAAATAAATAAATAAATAATCCACTTAATTTAAATTATCATTTAGTGCCACATTGATATGATGCCAAGTACCAGTGATGCTAAATAGCATTACTCATTCTGATACATTTTCAAATATCATATTTTCTGATGAGAACTCTCTGAACAACCTATCTGAAGCGTGCTCTTGGCGAATAAAGTTGTGAACTGTGCATCAAGCAATTGGGATTTGTCTTTGCCTGCTAAGTGGATAGTTGGTAATTAATTTCAAAATTGGAAATCTTGCCTTTGAAACTCCATTGCATCGTTAAATAATATTACAACAGCAGAAGTGTCTATAGTTAAATAACTCTTCCTTTCCCCGCAATCTTCCTCTTCCAGCATAATCACGTAAATGATATCTTCGGCCTCAATAAGGAGCAAGAAATCCAGGCATATTTGGATAGTCAACATCAACAAGGTAAAATTAATCTACAATTGGACTATGATTTAAAACTATGGGAATGTAAAATTAATAGACAGAGGTTTCAAAGTATCAGAGTATACCTCCACGTGGCATTGGAAATTTATCTCTATGCCTCGTAACTACGTCAATGAATACACTTGAATCATTAGCAGTTCCTTCCCATCCAGTGTATACAAATGTGAATTTCATATCAAAGTCACATGCCAACATCACATTTTGTGTAACATTTGTTTTTCTTCCACGGAACGACGTCTGCCTCGATGCTGGTGCCCAAGCTGCAACATGTGTTCCATCTATTGTACCAATACAATTCATGAGCACCATTTCGATTCATAGGGCGAATTATCTCTGTACCAAATGAACAGACTGCTCACAAAACGCGCTTCAACCATTTGTGTATTGTGTTGTTGGAGTTGGAACCTATCTCAAAACGCGCTTCAACCATTTGTGTATTGTGTTGTTGGAGTTGAAACCTATCTCCAATAATACAGTAACGTGTAGTGTGCCCGATAATCGTAAAAAACATAGCAATTCCTTCTTCAACACTCACTTTCTTCCCATATGCTACTAGTCCTTTTTGCTTCAATGTTTCACAAAAATTCAAGAATACATGTTTCTACATACGAAAATTACAATGGCACACATCAGGATGTTCATTCAAAATCTCATAGATGTACATTTTCCCAGTGATCAATGACGTTCTACATGGTATCCTGTCAACATAGCTTCTTGTATTAGCAATAATATAACTACCAATTAACATATGTCCCATTACCACATCTAAATCATTTTCCAGTAAACACTCATTATCGCTTGAATCTTCATCATTGAAGTTACCAACCCATCATCACGACGACGAACTTGTTTCGAGATGTCATCATACGCATCGAGATTTTCTAATTGTACATGCTCACCACGGTATAGAAAATCATCTTCTAGTTGTCTTTCCTCATCAGATGTTGGGGAAGCTCGGTAGATGCATTGCCTAATCCTCCCGTAGTTGTAGTCCCATCAAATAACTCTCCAAGAATTGTATAATTCTTACATCCTTCCTTCCTAAACTGCCTGTATTCATTCTTATTGATCCCTAATAATGAAATTAAGCAATGTTAAGCAAGATGGTCGTACAAAGGTTGAAAACTAATAAGGGGAAAAAATCTTTTTGAAAAATATACCTTGTAGAAGTGTTGCCATACTTCTTCCGGAGCATTAACTATATTGGTATTTGGATCCCATGTAACACCTGTATGCCCAATAAGATCACTAAAGAAGCGATGCACCCTGCGTAAACGGTTCCACTTACCCTTCAATCTCTCAATTCCATAGTCACATTTTGTCAAACGAAGCAATTCTCGATTGATATTACCCCATTCCTCTTTTGTGAAAGTAGAGCATTGCAATTTTCCCGCTTTTACCTTATCATACAGTATTTGGACGAAAGTATCCTCATTCGCATCAGGCTATGGCATCGGTTTAGATTTAACTTTATGACCACCCATATTCTATATTGAAAACATAGCAAAGATTACAAAGATCACAAGTCACAACAACCTTGGATCCCAACATTTGCTGGTGAAAGATCTATGTCTATTCTACTTGCATTTAATTGAATTATTAAGCTGGTTCATAAAAATATATTTTTGAAAACAAAGTTGGGTTTGTTAAGTCCATTTTGATTTTTCTTTATTCTTCTTGGGGCACATATCCATGATGCTGACATAAACATAGTGACATTAGTTGAAGTAGAAAGTTAAAAGGGTTCTTAATTCTTTTCAAGAATGCATTTTTTTTTTAAGTAAAAACAAAAGAGTTTTATTAAGGGAAGAAAGTAGGCATGAATTTATATATAAACATGCATGGAAGCCATTATGTTCCCTTCTGCTCTAAACTCTGTCCTCTTTGAAAATTTCCTTTATTTTATCCCACCAAACTTCCTACATTCCTGAATCTGTATCCATTAGAAAATTTCATCGTTCATTAATATATATAAAATCAAGACTAGCTAGTAGATTAATGAATTACATATTTAATTACCCAATTAGTGCTTCCTGTGGTAAAAAAATCCTCTTAATTATATTATTAACACACTGGAACAATATGATTAAGGTCTTTATGCTACAGCTTTCCGAAGTTTTGCATGCATGAATTACAAATGGGATCAATCATTGCAATATTCTTACTCTAAATTATGGTATGTATATGGTTTAAATTATATGTTAGTTAAGGGAATTTTATACACTTTGTAGGGTACAATTTTTGTATTACTTTTTCAATGCAAAGCTTAAACAATAATATAAACTAAGATTACGTACAAGGATGCATACAAATGTCTTTCTTCATATCCAAAGAGTCCTTCTCAAGTAGAGGAAAGAAAATAAATAAATATAAATGATCATAGAATTGCGGTAATATATACACGTACATTATTAATAATTAATCTTGAATAGTATGCAAGTGTTCTATAAATGTAATAACTTATTTTTATGAATTTGGCATTTGGGTTTCCTATTTTTCAATTTTCTATATTTTTTGAGCTTGACATATTAATAAAATGCTTAAACATAAAACAGAGTTACCTCAATCAATTACCCAATTAAACAATATTGTAATAAAATTAGAAAATATACTTACATATATTGCCATGTCTCTCTATGTTTCGGGTCATGTGGGTCTTTTCCAAATACAAAAGACTCACGGTTGGAATTAAGCAATCACAATCAGAGACAATCATTGAGAATATTAATCAAGGTTAGTCTATTTTTTTTAACCATCTATTTCCCCTTTCAATTAAACAAACAGAGATAATCAAGAAAGCCCAACAAAGCACAATTAATTAAGTAGAAATATATATAAAGACACATACCAATTCATGAGATTAAGGCGTCTAGTTTAAGTTATGGCAATTTTTTCAATAGCGAGATGGGAAGGGAGGACTTACCAGGCAGTTTTTTTAGATGTTGAGGGATGGCAATGGTAGGAACCCTAAGAGCAGATGCACGCCAGAGGAAAGCAGGCGCACTCCAGAGGAAGAATACGTTTAGACTGAATTAGAGTTGGGCCAAAAGTTGTAGGTTGGGAAGAGAGAGGTGGACTTGAGAATTGGACGCTTTCTGCGTTTTGATAAATGGACCTCATTTTGCTTGAAAAGCCCCAAAATGATTTTTTTTTTCATTTTTTGCTTTCTTTGATAAAAATTTCCTTGTTTTTCAAAATTTATTTTTCAAAATACAAAAGTAAACATGTTTTTAGTGTTTTCAAAAATTGAAAACTAAAAAGGGTCTAAAAATATTAAAGAGAACAGGCCCTAAGATTTTACAACATTATCAAGTTCGACAAAAATGTACATCTTTCCTTTGTTTTCATTATTATTATTATTATTATTATTATTATAAAGAACTGTAAATTATATGTTATTGATAGTTCGAGTGGCACATGCACTGCAAACAAGATCTGCTGCAAATATGTTCTTCATTCTGCTCCAGTTATGATATATTATTAGGTGTAGATCACAAAAGGCATCATTTTTTTTGGGTGGGTGGGTGGGTGGGTGGGGGAGCACAAAAGGAATCTTTATTACGTTTATACTTATTTATTACCCCTTTTGCGTGTGAAATTCTTCAAATGTAATAATAATTACTACATCCAAATTATGCCCTTGGTCAAGCAGTGGCTTAATTTGACAATTATAAATTTATATATCACCCATCATCATCATCACAAAAATAAAAGTCTAGGGGATATATTTTACTATTTATTATTCCCTCCCTCTCGATAGCATCCAACCAAATTAACTGGTTGGATTTGACAATTTTTGTAAGGTTACAAGTGGAGATAGCAGACGAGTGATGTCAACTCGACTCGGTTACACAAAGGTTTCGACTTCCACAAATTTCATTAGTTTTTTGCCGTAACGGACTAGACAAAATTCACGATAAGATTTAGCTACACTGCAAAATTCACGATAAGGATTAGAATGTGAGGGTCTGGATTTTGTTTGCATCTATAGTATTATTTCCGGCTCGCTATCAAATTCCGCCGGCCGAATCTTCTTCTTCTGCAGAATAGACAACTTTTTACATCGGCCCCATTGGAAAATCTATTGCTAACATTTTTGCAAAGTATGGAGAAGAAGCCTCATGCTGTTTGTGTTCCTCTACCAGCCCAAGGCCACATAAATTCTATGCTGAAACTGGCAAAACTCCTCCATTCCAGAGGTTTTTACATAACTTTTATCCACACAGAATTTAACTATGAAAGATTGATCAACTCTGCTGAGCCCTCTTCAATGAAGGGAGTCGAAAATTTTCGATTTGAGACAGTTTCTGATGGTTTACCTCCGGGCAATCCTCGAGGAATTCTCGACGTTCCATCTCTATGTGTTTCCATGCCTGTAAACTGCAAGCATTCATTTAGAAAGCTAATGGAAAAGCTTAATTCTTCAGAAACAGAGGTGCCCCCTGTCACTTATATAGTCTCTGATGGTGTCATGAGTTTCACTTTGGACGTCGCGCAAGAATTTAACGTCCTGGGAATTCTTTTCTTCACCCCAAGTGCTTGTGGTATGTGGGGATATCTTCATTTTGATCAACTTATTGAAAGAGGCTACTTTCCATTCAAAGGTATGAAATTTTTTTCAGAATCATTACTAGTTGATGCAATTTTGTACTCATTTTATGCTATTTGGATTTGGATTGGCTTTTTTGAGTTGATTTTGCTGATGATGGTGTATGTAGATGAGAGCTTGTTAACTAATGGATATCTTGACACCACAATTAATTGGATCGCTGAAATGGAAGGCATTAGATTAAAAGATCTCCCAACATTCATTCGGACGACAAATCCGGACGATACAATGTTCAACTACAACTTAGAATCAATGAACAAGGCATTGAAAAATGGCAGCCTAATTCTCAACACATTTGATGATTTGGAACAAGAAGTGTTGGATGCCATGAAGAGCAAGTTTTCCAACATTTATACCATCGGACCTCTATCTTTACTTTCAGAGAGAATCGCCCGTGAAGCGAAACTCGAGTTGATGGAAGCTAGCTTATGGAAAGAAGATGAGAGATGCTTGGAGTGGTTGGACAAGAAAGATGCAGGATCAGTTGTGTATGTAAACTATGGAAGTTTAATAATAATGACACCTAAACAATAAAGGGAATTTGCATGGGGTTTAGCCAATAGCAAGTACCCATTTTTGTGGGTGATTAGGCCTAATCTTGTAAATGGTGGGACAGAGGTTATATCACAAGATTTCTTGAAAGAAACTAAGGACAGAGGGTTGATATTGGAGTGGTGTCCACAAGAGAAAGTTTTAGGGCACCCTTCAATAGGAGGATTCTTGACACATTGTGGGTGGAATTCCATAATGGAGAGTATTTCAAAAGGGGCGCCCATGATTTGTTGGCCCTTTTTTGCAGAACAACAGACGAATTGCCTTTACTTGTGCAGAAAGTGGGGGATAGGAATGGAGATTGATAGTGATGTTAAAAGAGAAGAAGTGGAGGGGCTTGTGAGGGAGTTGATGGAAGGGAAAATGGGGAAGGAAATGAAAGAAAAAGCTATGGAATGGAAGAGAAAAGCAGAAAGGGCTACAAAATTTGGTGGCTCATCTTACACTAATTTTGATTTGTTAGTGAAATATCTCGAAGGGAAGCCCTAGCTAGAGGATGCTTTTTGTAATTTTGTTTGTTTAGATTTATGTTATTTGGATTCCCTTTTCTTTTTTTTTTTTAAAAAAAATATATATCAGGTGAAAATCGATATTTTATGAATTTTTTAACAAATCTTTTATTATAATTAGTATCTTATGATCAATTATTTGTTGATAAGCAATCAATTTTCAACATTCTAGTAAGAATCAATGAGTTCCTTGCGCATAAGTATTTGGAACCCAATTATCTGCAATTTCTTTTACCACGAAAAGAAAAATCACATTATACCATGATATATAGACAAACTACGTCAGTAATTACTCAAGGAATATGGATGATCCTTCTTCATATTGATGACATACATAGTGGTTTTTCATGCT
Organism: Nyctanthes arbor-tristis; assembly: GCA_963692815.1. Classification (NCBI taxonomy): domain Eukaryota; kingdom Viridiplantae; phylum Streptophyta; class Magnoliopsida; order Lamiales; family Oleaceae; genus Nyctanthes; species Nyctanthes arbor-tristis. The sequence goes on from CAVNYN010105473.1 coordinate 10,030, forward strand.
AAAGAAGCGAATGTAATTCTTGTAGAAGTGACAATTTCTCGAGTCATCCTTTGCGGGGCTATGCTAGTATTCTTTGTATAGTTATAATTTTATCAGATGTTCGTGAAGGGATATTCTAGTAGAGCTGCCAAAGGATAAGATAAAAGAACTACCATTCAAGTAGTTCAGGCACACTTTATGCATGATTAGAGAAACTAATATTTGAAAGGTGAACGTCCTAGCACAATCTACTACGTGGAGAAAAAAGGAATGCCATTGACTCTTAGGTCTGTGGGGACTGGGGAAGGTATCGAAGTATTTCACGTGCACATTATTAGCTAACTATGTCTAAAATAAATTTGACTTTCTAAAAATTTATATCAGCCCAATATGAATATTAAAATTCACAGGATAATAATACACATTAAAATTAAACAGAAGGCGAAATTATAATGATACATTTAAATACTATATTACTTCATAGTCAATTACAGAAATCTATCCATTCAAAAATAAATAAATAAATAAAATTGCAGAAATCTAGCTTAGTCATATAGATATATCTTATGTAACTTTTAACAACTTTAAAATTAAAATAAAGTGGGTGACGTTTTCAAGTTAAAATAAAATGGGTGGCATATCTTAAAGATTTTCTTTTCCTTTTTAAAGGTGCTACAAAATGAAAGATGCTGCCAAGGAAAATAAGTTAATGACCAAATTTTCAATAGCTTCATTAGTTAGGGTCCAGTTCTGCACGGTTTTCTAGTAAATTTGATTTGTTTTGTGGATAATGATCCTGTTTTCAAAGAATGAGTGTTTGTTCAACAAAGACTTGGCAATTTATTTATGAAATTTAAGGGTAAAAAATGAACCAAAAATCATTTCAAATGTGAGGTTACTCCACTGTATTGTATATTTGTATTAGTGTATTGTTAAGGTGAGGAGAGAAAAAATTAGAAAAAAGAATTATTTAAATCAAACGTTGACACCACCTCTCATTTTTGTTTGCATTTTTTAACGGTAAATTGCATTCACCTCAATCATGTTTTTCAATCAGATAACTGTAATTTCAACTTAATTTATTAATCAATCAAGCATTTATAACTTAGTGTGCATAAATAATCAAGTGACTCCTCCATCCAATTCAACCACTTTAAATCATGTGATAGTCAATAAACAATGATTTCATTTTATTTTGTTAAAATTGCACTTATTATAGGTCAAAAACTAGTAATGTGAGATGTCATTTACTCATTTATTAATGAATATCATCTCATTGATTTCCGTTGTAAAAAAATAAATATATATATATATGTATATATATCGGTAATGTTCAAGTACCTCCCGCAGATTTTATTACAAAACCTTGATGCACGTCACATGGGATAGGAGGTTTTGTAACAAAACCTAAGAGATGTGCTTGAACATTTTCAATATATATATTACCGAATGGCATTGGAGTGAAGAATAGTTAATGCTACTGGACTTTCCATTTGTGGACCTTAAATTATCTTACGACTGCAAATTTATTGTCTATATTCTATGTCCCTAGCAATTATTGTGGCATCCATGCTATAAATTTGAATTCTCAAAACTGGGATGGCCAACAAAAAACTTAACGAAATATAATAAAGCGAAAATCAATAACATAACAAAATAAAGACAACATGTTAGGTGTCTAGGAAATCATGTTTATGTTGTGCACCAAATAGAAATACATAAATTGGCCCCAAAGCATTGTTTGTTAAAACAATAAATTGGAATAATAATAATCCATAAACATTTGAAAAGATCAACTTATTAAACTAAGAAATAATAAAATAATTTAATGTCTATTCACATTGAATTAGTCCTTGCAAGAGTCACACGACATTTTTGACTTGAATGGCAAGCGCATTAAGCCTATGGTTGTTTACTCCTCTCATTTTATATTCTACTTTTTAATGGGCAAGAAATCATTGTGTTCTTTTTTCATTTTTCCTTTTTTAAAAACGTATTTGCAAGACGCGGGGATATAAAAATAATAATAATTTTAAGTTACATACAGTTTAGATAGAGTGAGTATCTCCATTTACAAAAAAGTAAACTAGTAGAATACTAATTCAAAGCAATAGTTCCTCAGTCTTACACGACTCGTCCAATATTTCAGTAAAATTTTACTTTCTTTCCGCCAATATTACGACCAATGTTGTTAGTCGATTAAAAACACGAAGGTTATAATAAAAGGTGGGAACTACAACCACCAAGCAATGGGTTGGGGACCGTGTGCTCTTCCGATCTGTTTAAGGTGGAAATAATTAACGGAAGAAAGAAGCGAGTGGGAGCGAAGCTCACCTTTCGTTTGAAATTAATATATTCTTCTATTGAATGATTGGAAGTTTGAAACTAATTTCTTTGACTTTTGCCTGTGATTAATATATAAGAGAGACGAGAGCATATGTTATTGCTACTTCTAGAAGATATCGACGCCTTCATTATTTCGTAGTATTTCATTTCATTATTTTGGTGTCTAGCATAAAATAAAATTCTTCAATAATAATAATGTCACTAAAAAGTTGAAGGTTAGACTTGTATCATTTGAAATTTCAATACGGGTCATTGTTCTAAAATTAATTATAATGATAATGTTATATAAAATGATACTAGTTTTTTTTTTTTTTTAATAATAATAGTAACTCCAATTAATCTAATATACTACCTGATTATAAAAACGCTAAATTCACCGAAGTATCAGTACCTATGACCTTATTTATAATCAACCCCCCTCCTTGAAAGAAACAAACTAAAGAAGAAGAAGATATCGTGATAGACTAATAGAGCCAATAATGTTTAACTTTAGGGACTAATAAGTTACAAAGCAATAATTTAATGACCAATCTAAAGTATTGATCGCACTTTAAGTATTTATTACTGAATTTAATTTCTAGCTTATGGTGTCCAACGTTTCCACGAGTACTGTGTATGAATCACAATAATAATAATAATAATAATCTGGTGATAAATAAATTTGTAATGTAACAAAGCTATCGTGTGTCTGTATTTATCTCATATAGTTTTCATTTTAAAGCATTAATTTTAATCATACATTTATTTTGTGCAAGCTAAAAGGCCAAAATTCAATCCTTCAAGAGATGCACAAGTCAAAATTATGAATTACATGTGCTGAATAAACTAGAAGATTAATTTAATGTCATTATCAAATGTTAGAAGACATTAATTTTAGTGATGAATACTTTGTTATTGGCGGAAAAAGTTTGATACTTCAACTAGAAAGCTTTTAGATAAGCTTAAAATTACTAGAAAATTAGTATATCTTATACAACGTTATAAGAAAAAATTTTGACACATCATACTATGAATAGTTTAACTTGTATTTATAGATAAATGATTTGTAGCAAGCATGATTAGTTTCATTATTGAAGTTTGTTAAACATCTAGTCTAGTTGTACCAACTTTCAGAATTAATTTAAATGACATCCACATAATGTTTGGGAACCAATTATATATAACTTGTACCTCGGTTTATATTGAATCAATTGACTGCAGACAAATGCTATTTATAATTAATTCCAAAACAAACCCTTCGCGGTCATCTTGAAATTAGTGTGTGAAAATAACTATTTTGCATTATTAATCTCTCAAAACGTGTAATAAAAGAGATTAACATTTCATCAATTAAATTTATTGGGATCTAATGAATTAATCTATTTGAATACACATGTGAACTAAAATTACGACAAAAAGATATTTAGATTACCTCATTACCCTTGAAATGACTTTGAACTCCATTGTTTGTGCATGAATAATATTAATAAGGTGATTGGGACCCCTTTTGTCCAATAATAATCTAATGTTACATAATGCCGTCAAATATTAATGTGGCGTGTCAGATGTGTGCCATCTTACAGGCCACATCATAGGGTATGATGTATCGTTTGACATTATGCCGCCAAACATCTGGTATTCAATCATAAGTTTTGTTTATCTCTACGTCCAAATGGTGTGATTCAACTAATAATTTGTGAAGTATAATGTTATTTATTAAAATTGGAGACTAATTTATTGTTAACATTTTTACATAGAAAAAATTATCTATCATTTGTAAATAAAAATCACTAACTTAATCACTCATTTGTAATCTTTTTCGAACAATCTTTTTGAGTCATATCATAAACCTAAGTGGCGGGCGGGTTATTATAAAAGGTGAATCGGTGATTCACTTGTAACCTAAGATAAGACCTCAATTAACAGTAATATTAAGGAAAACCAAAAGAAGGTTCTATAAAAAGAAAAGAAAATATATATAATAATAAACTGGAAAATGATCAACCCAACAAAGTCAGAATTCCTCATAGTCTTTGTCTTTCCTTGAATTCCACGATATCTCCTCTCTCTTTCCCCCTCCCTCCACTCTCTCTTCATATATATTTCTCTCTACACCTAAACTCCCCTACCACGTTCATTTCTCCGCCGCCTCCCCCACCGCTCGATCCGATGAAACCAGCCGGCAGCATAGGATTCTCCAAAAAACATGGGATTCTTGTTTTCTTCTCCCTTTTCGTCGTCATTTTATCCGGAGAAATTTCTCAAGTTGGAGCTCAGCCCCCAGGAATAACAACAACGAGAACAACAACGGCTACCAATATGCAAAATTCAGTCCATCCATGGCTATAATCATAGTAGTCCTAATAGCTGCACTTTTCTTTATGGGCTTCTTCTCTATCTACATCCGTCACTGCTCCGCCGATCTCCAGAGCCGCTGGCAGCGTCCGCCGGGCCCTCTCCCGCCGTACAGCGGCGGCGCGTGGGCTCGACGCTTCTGTCATAGAAACTTTTCCGACTTTCTCCTACTCTGAAGTGAAGGATCACAAGATTGGGAAAGGAACCTTGGAGTGTGCCGTGTGTTTGAACGAGTTTGAAGATAATGAAACTCTTCGATTGATTCCCAAGTGTGATCACGTATTCCATCCCGAGTGTATTGACGCGTGGCTTGAGTCTCACGTTACTTGCCCGGTATGCCGGGCGAATTTGGCTCCCGTGTCGACGGATGGGCCGACGCCGGAGCCGGAGTCTAGTAACACCGATGAAGTGTCTAATGAAGGTGTTGACAGATCCGGAAGCTTAAGACAAGAGGAAGTTGTTATACAAGTCACGAGTTGGGACGAAAATCGGCCGGAGGGTGCCGCTAGACAGGCGATGATGAGGCGGAACTCTAGTTTGCAATACCCGAGCCGGCCACCGAGGGCGTGGTCGGTACGAAGACCCGGAGTCTTTGGCCTAGGTAAGTTCAGATCACACTCTACCGGTCACTCCCTGGCGGCACACTCGTTGGTTGTACCGGGGGAAAATCTTGACCGGTTCACTTTAAGGTTGCCGCAAGGTGTTAGAAAAGAGGTCATGGACCGGGCCATGTTGAATAGAACGAAAAGTTACGCGGCGACATTGCCTCGAGAAGACAGCTCAAAGAGGGGCGCAAGGTCGTACCAACAAATGGAGAAGTCAGAATTAGAAGTAAGGTCAGATCGGTGGACTTTAAATCGAGCACCATCATTCTTCTCGAGAGTATTTTCAATGAAATCACCAAGAGTTAACGCTGAGAACAATGAAGGGTCAACATCGGGAGCCAGTAGAGCTCCCGTTAAAATGCCGTCCTTCAAGTGTTTGGAGCCAAAGACAGACGATGAAGCTCATCTAGTTTCGAATGACTCGATTCGACATCCGGTTTAACATTCGAACTGGCGCGGTTCGACCTTAACTCCGGTTCTAGCTGATGGTCAATTTTGGCAGAAAGGCATCTTTCGTTGTGGCTGCAAAGTCTAGGAAGCATGAGGCTCACAGAGGTGAAAGGATTGATTCAACCAACTTTAGTTGACTATTCAACGCCACGAACTAAATTACTGTATAATATTTTTTATGCCGATTTTTTTTTTTAACATTTTTTTCCCTTGACTTTTTAACAAGAAATTATTTTCTTGTCTAATGGTTTTAAATAATTTTTTTCTTCTTTACCGCGTTTAGTATTTCAAATAAACACCTTTGAGATTGTTGTATGTATCCTTGTACATCATTACATACATAAGCTTTGTAAATTACGATGTCAAATCAATAGATAAAGAAGATTTTTTTACTGAACATTAATCGTCTTTTTTTTTTCAATCTCTTTTTGATAGTTAGAGTGTTCTTCGCACACACTATATATGATTACGAACTAAATACTAATGTTTTCTATTTTAGTGGACAATACATACCTTAATGAGAGATAGATAGAGAGAGATGAGTTTAGAATTAATAAACCAAATCTTGATAACTAGAGAAAATTAATTTACAAAACCCAAATGAGATTTTGCTCAACCTTGAATAATCGCTAATTAAAGATTACCCTTATATCATTTTATTTTATATATCAGACAATATATCAGACGGAAATAAACATTTCTTTTATATTTTGAGATTTATTTATAATTCATCTTACCTAAACACATAGTTATTAATCTTATTAACGTGTTTACTCTTCAACATTTATTTACCACATAAACGTTCATCATGCTTAAGAGTAAGGTTGTCAATTTATCAAATGACTTATAGGTTTGTAGGATGTTGATAATGATAAGAAGGGACACCTTTCATTAACCTCTATTATAGGTTTAAGAGGCCGTTGTGACATCTCGTAAGCATGAATCTCGTGGAAAATAAGGGTCACACCACCCAAAGTTTTATTATGTAATTTTGAGGGAGTTTCCCTACTTGTACGAACATTTTTATAAAAACTTATATAGATTGATAAGTGGTAGGAATTTATTAGTATCAAATAACTTCAATTTTTAGAAACTCATGCCACACACAACTACAACCACCGGCCCCCCGCCCTGGGGGTGGGTGGGGGGGGGCTCTTCTATGTAGACTTTTTTAATGGTTCAGGGAAAAAATTTGACTTTTGTAATTAACAAATCATATTTTTCTTGAATTCAAATCACATCCAGAGTCCAGTCTCGCTCGCTATGACATTCATTTAAATACAAGGTTTACTTGATGTTAATCCAATCAGTGATGACTGGATTTTCCGACCATTATTAAAATATTATGTACAACAATATGTGATCTGAAACACAAGAGAAGAATAAATTTGATAAGGTATTACCCTATGATATCACAATCATGCTATAATTACCAACACCTCTCATAAGATAAACTATTTTATTTTTAGAGAATATGTTTTCAATATTATATATATATATATATATTCAAATTGTGTTACAATAATTAAACGCTCAAATTTTTGTGCAGGAGACCAAAGTTTGAATCACACTTTTCCTCCCCTAACACCCCCTTGTATCAAACACAAACAAAACACAAATTATGTTATTATTATTAAAGATTATTTGCATTTGAAATGAATTCCAAAATAATAATAACAATAATTTTATGAGAATGAAAACCAAATAGGAAAGAATTTGCAAGGTATCGTTCATTTGTTTCGCAAAAAGTTGAATATGATCCTTACCCTACAAACTGGTGACAGATCGAAAAAAATTTTCTTATGCACAAAATGATATCATAGATTTATCAGTTGATGTATGGTCCTCTGGACTTGATCACAGCAAGACAACCATAAAATCTCTTCATAAAGGAAATACTGATGAAGATAATTATAAAGACGAAACTTTTTTCATGTTCCTCCTAGGTTTCTGCAGCACGGTTAAGTTAATCATTGTCTTTGTCGTCATCGTCGTCGTCATCATCATCCACATCATCAATGGGAATGTCTTCGCCGTTATAATCAACAGAGCCTGCAGTTGTAACTGAAACAAGTTAGAACCAAATCATATCTTACAGTCATGAATCTAATGACTAAAATGGTGTACGAATTATGTTCTTCTGTTTCAAGGATATTTACATGTATACATGCCATACGCATCTCAAGATTAAACACATTAAAACGGAGCATATAACATGAAATATCTACATCAGTACCCAGTACAGCCCTCAAAATGCCAACATGGTTAACTACCGATTAATAATCAAACTGAAACTATTGGCAGCTCAAATTTGATTATCAGCCAGTAAGGTCACTGGAGTGTAGTAATAATAGATCAAATTCTGCTATCTTCCTTCTCAAAGCAAAGGATCAAACTCTACATTCTCAGCTGAGTTGGCTATAACTTATGGCTCAAGGAAAAATATACAACATTATCTCCTGCAATTAAATATATCTAGAGAAAGTATGCAAATTAATCTGACTCTACAAACATTTAATGAAGGGTCAAGATCAATAGCTGCCATATCTCAAATAGTTCTCACAAGTCATAGGAAACTCAACACGCTAAGAAGACTAGAAGAGAATAGCTAAGCGCATTGTATATGCCTCACATATCACAAACATTTTTAATAGTCAACTCCTTGAAGGAACACCCCACAAAGTTTTTTAGCAATAAAATTCTTAAAGGTGATAAACTAATACCAGATAATAGGTGACGGCATATTTACCTCTAGAGAAAGATGATCCTGGACTCTGCGATGGCTCTTCCGATTCAGCTGTGTTATCGAGAAGATACTCAAGTTCTAGAAGCTGTAATAAAGCTTCTGTCTGAGAGTTCCTGCAATGTCCTGCAAAGAAGGAAAAAAGCAAATCATTTTCTTCTAAATTTAACAAAAGACGGTGAATTTTACCCGAAGAAGAAAGTTTTGACAAACAGCATTAAAGCGTTGTAAACATGCATTATATGTTGTCAACATGCTTACCAAAAGAATTATTGTCAACAACTTGAGAAGGATTATGGCACGGTGCAGTCCTCACAAAGTCGAATGTTTTTCCACCTCTTGCTTGGAGTTTATTCCGTACAAATTGATGGCACTCTTGTATGTCAAGTTTGGCATCACTATAACCAAAAAACAAGAGTTATCAGCAGATTGTTAACAAGCAAAACAACATTATCATAAGTGAATCCACAGCATAACCACCTAAAATTAGCACGTTTTCTAGTCAGAGGGAGCATAGAGTTGAACTTCCTGGTGATGGCAAGCCATTCTTCATCATAATGAAGCTCATAAGGTCCTGGCTCTGATTCAATTTCAACAATCTATAGGCCAAGCTTTAGCAGTTGGCTTCAAGTAATAGCTACAAAAAGCATCTGTGTTAAGAAAGTACAAGGCGCTTATAAAGAACCTGCAAGAACTTTCGCCCCGGGAGACATTTATCAAGGGCAAGGAACTTTGTGACGGGGCCATCTTCATGATGTTGAACTAGAGCAGCAAATTTGCAATGTAGATGTGCAGAAAACCAATAAGGTGGTCTCAATTTTCCCAGCAATTCAGCAGCTGCTTGACTTCCCAATGTATTTTGTTCAATCTGAAACATAATATACAGACTATGGTAACATAATAAAAAAGCAAAGTGAAAGCACCTCAGAGTAATAAATCAGCCCCGAATTAGCTATAGAAACATGTTTTTTAAGTGACATGGCATTTTATATTGATAATAACATGAGAAGAACGATATTATGGCAAACCTCAACATAAATTAGAGATTGTTTGGAAGAAATTTTGGTTGGGATACGTCTGTTTTTCTCTTTCTTATTGAATAATGAGTGGTTTAAAATAAGCATTGCTGATTAAGACCTTGCTTTATGAAGTTAAAACTCCTTACCATGGTTAACAGATTTTATTAATTAACAGATTTTATTAGTGTTATAGTAAATTCATTTTAGGTATTTAATTATTTATTCTTGTAGAAATCAGAGCTGCTACGTCGCCTGCCTTAAGTTGTTTTTGTGCATGTATGTGAGGGTAAAAATAAATGATTGCTCTAGATTGATTAGTGAGATGAGAAATTCCTGAATTCTGTTAAAAGAATATACTTAGAAGTTAGTAATACCTCTTTTTGGAAGAAAGGTTTTTGGCGAAGGAGGTTCTTCAAATTCCCACAGTTAGTGACGCCAACAGGCCAATCATGTGAAAGAAAGATATCAATTGGTTCCTCGACTTGCATAAGCTTATGGACATCATATTCACGAACATGATATATAGACCTGATGTCATGTTCATTGTAAGGAAGCTTTTCATAGTGTCCTGCACATCCAAAATGTGATTCTACATTTATTGTGGGGGCTAGGCAGTGGAAACCCACAGACAACGTTGAGAACTACACAAAAATACGATTTATGATGTTTTAAAAAATAAATAAAAATGATTTATAATTTTGTTGGTTCTCAAGAAAAGCTTAAGTACAAATATCAAAAATCATGATCAAAATTCAGCAAATTAAACAAGCAACCTTCATAACAAATTTCAATTCATGGTTATGATTGCAGAATTTAACAACACGAGTACATTTACTCTCCAACAATATAAATATTCAAAAGCTTGGGAGAGGGTGCTCGGTATATGATACCAGAACGATAGTCATGTTTTTTGTAAATCCCAGAAAGTCCACCAATACGAACATTTCCAAACTTGATTACTCCTGCAAACCCAAGGAAGTAGATCTGAGGCGCAACCCATCCTCCATAGTATCTGAGAATATAGAAGAATGCTCCATTAATTAACAATCCTAAGGGCTTGCTCTCTCTACGTGAAAAGAAAAGTGATTTCTTGGGAGAACATGTGGTGGAGAAGTGGAGAGAGATTATAGGGAAATGTGAAAAGGAGATAATATGTGGTTAATACTTAATATTGAAGTTTGACTTGTTGACCAAGGCAGAAATATACAGAGAACAAGCACTAAATTTCGATGAAACAATAAGAATATTTTGTTTCTCTCCATTGCCCAATTTTCATATAGTTCTAACATTTGGCATTCTGTTATAGTAATGATTTGAGAATAGCAATGCAAATGCATGCACCTAGCCAGAAAGGAAAAAGGAAAAGAAAAAACGCAACAAAATATACAGGAAGCAGCAACCATCAATATTATCAGTGCGTCACAATTTTCAGAAGCTTTTCAGGAAACTTATTAAGTATCTGTGTTGAGATATATAGTTCAGTGTCTATGCTAACCAGAATATGTTATTCTCGTCAATATTACAGCACGATATCCTATTAGCGCAGTACAAAAAGATAAAAACGTATCTTGCACTGAGAAGAGCCGTATCTGAAGAATACTAATCAGAGAAAACAAGACAAATGGGTCAGGCATCTAGAGCTTGGGATAAATTAATTTGAATAATGAGCACTACAGTGTACAAGGACATTCAACATGGAATAGAAAGGGTTCT